>OZ024698.1:10381931-10403631 GCA_964016905.1 Perithous albicinctus | reverse complement strand
AATATAAGAGAGAAGAAGAAGAAGAAGAAGAAGAAGAAGAAGAAGAAGCAGAAGAAGGAGAAGAAGAAGAAGAAGAGAAGCGGAGCTGCTGAAGCAAATAGCGAATAAAAGAAAAGAGAGACAACTATTTTCTTTTTTTTTCTTTTCTTTTTTTTTGTCTTCCTTTCTTTCGTTTATTTAGACTGACTCTCGTCTTCTTTTCGAGGATTACTATGATGAAGATTTGGAGCGTAGCTGAAGAGCGAAATGGTAAAGGATGGAAGGCACCGAAATATTCTTGTAATGTACGAAAAATATTTTTCACCATATTGGAAATTACAAAATGTTTCAATATGTTTGTAGAATTTTTATGAAATTATTGTTTAACTGTGTTTAGTAAACGCGTGAATCTTGTATTCTTGTGATTTTTCCGAAATGTCTTCACAATAATTGAGAATCGTTATTTTTTTGAAGATGATTGCTTCCAAATTTCGTGAAAAAGTTTTTGGAATTTTTTTTACGATTGTATTGTTGGATTGAAATATATTTTTCGATGATATTGGGAATAACGAATGTTTAAATATGTTTGTGAAATTTTTTAAAATTAATCTTCAACTGTGTTTTGTATCTTGTATTTTTGGGATTCACGAATGTTTTCACAATAATTGACCACACATGTTTTTGAAACATTTCCGAAACATATGAATTATTTAATAAATATTTATAGAGGTTCCAAAATTTCATCAAATAAGTTTGGAATATTTCGAAAGTGTTGTCGGGTTATGTGAGAAGGGTTGCAAATATTACTGAGAGCAGAGGATGTTCACGAAATTAAATTTCGTGTTTTTAAATTAATTCATTAAATTAATAAAATTACTTAACATTAAAAGTATAGCGAACCAGTGGTAAGCCTGATAGATTAGAGCTAACAAAGGTTAAAAGCAGTATCGTTGAAACTGAGATGGCAATTCGCGTGCGGGAAATTCTCTGGCCGTTCGACATCTGGCGGACAATGTTGGAACTATAAAATATTTCCAAAGTTCTGAAAGATTAAAATATTTAAAAAAAAATTCTTTTATTGGAGTATTGTTATGTATAATCTGCAATTATAAAGAATTAATAAGCTCCATATCTGATGACTTTCAAGAGTCAGAGATTGCACGCAGATTGGCAAAAAAATTAAACGTCCAATATTACAAAATGATTATTGCAAAAGTTGTACCAGAATAAAGTTGCTATACCCTTTTTTAGTGTTCTAAAAATGAGCGCATGGTCAATCGTGGCCTTCTCGAAATACAGCTTTAATTATATTCCAGGCAATCTTAAGTTCGATTTAGCTGTGAGATCGAGATCTTAAGATCGTACTCATGACAAATTGTAAGACACTTTTTTTGGTTTCCATTTGAGAAGTACTCGCCAGATACAGAGAGAGTCAAATCTAGGGACTGAAAAAAATGATAATCTTGCCGGCAGGTTGCAGCTCACGCGAAATGAGAAGCTCAATTCTTCGCCTCTCGCCGCAAGGTTCTCGAAAAAAATGCTGGGAGACTGAAGTGTATAAACAAAAAGAAAAAGAAGAACAGCAAAATAGGGAGAATATTAACTGCAAATGAGATTCAGAGAAACTGTACGTAAATGGCTTTAAAAGTAAAAATGATTTCGTCCATTACTCGGACTATTCACAAATTTTAATGTAGCTTTATTTTTTAAGTTTTACAAATTGAAAAACTATAGCAAAGAAAGAACCAAATCCAAGTAAAAAAAAAACATAATCATGCACTCTCATTTCAAAAACTCTCTTAGACTTCCCACTAATTACAAAAATAATAATTGAAAAAAAGTCTATAACGAGCTTCAGAAAAGCTGTGCATACATAGCTTTAATAGTAAAAATTATTTCGCCTATTGTTCGTACTATTCACAAATTTTAAAAAAGCTTTATTTTTTAAGTTTTACAAATTAAAAAACTATAGCAAAGAAAGAAGCAAGTCCAAGTAAAAAAAAAACATAATCATGGACTCTCATTTCAAAAACTCTCTTGGACATCCCACTAATTAAAAAAAAATTGAAAAAAGTCTATAACAAACTTCAGAAAAGCTGTGCATACATGGCTTTAATAGTAAAATTTATTTCGTCTATTGCTGGTACTATTCACAAATTTTAACGAAGCTTTATTTTTTCGAACATAAAGAAAAAGAAGGAACAGCAAAATAGGGAGAATTTCAACTGCAAATAAAGGCACAACCACTGCGTACAATTTGTACCCTCTACCCACACCATCCCTTATATTTTTCGTGCAAAATACAAGGGTTCCAACGAGACCTCCCGCAATTATGTGTCATCATTTGTTCGTAATGAATTACAACTCTGTCTACGATTTTGAGGAAATATTGATGACCGGCAACTCAGGAAGTTATCGTTTTTTTTTTTTTATTTTAAAAGGAGGAACTATATGTCGCCTGGTTCGCACGTGAATTAGTTTAAAATATTGGATCGGACTGCAAAGCCCGCAAAAAGTAACGGCTAATAAATTACATTTCTCGTCTCCACTCTGCCTACGAAGTTTACGAGCCTCTCGGGCGCTCCAGCAACACACCCTATTTTGCTCTCTTTCTCTCTTGACGCAGCATCTCTGAAGGAGAACCGGGGGGGTCTTACGTATCCCGCGCGACTGGGGGCTTCTTGTCATTGGGGTTACTTGACGCATAACCAAAGCACCTCTGTATTGGCTCACGGATTAATTGCTATACCATTCAATAATATTTACTAGAATCTCGTGTCAAAATTTCGTCGTGTTATACTAGATTGAGTCTAGCGTTTGGCTAGTTCTGCGAGTCTAAGATTTCTGGACAGCCGCTGGACAGAAGCTATCCAGTTGAACAGTTTCCTAGTGAAGAAGCTGTTTGAAAGTCCAGCGTCTAGCCAGCCGCACTGATTCAAAGTTGGTTCAAGATTTTTGGAGGCTGTATTGAGCCCTCTGAAAGGAAGGGTTTAATTATTAAAATAGAAATTTGAAGTTTTTTCAGAGTACTTTTTACTTTCTCATCACATACGGAGTATGGAAAAAGAGAAAGTATTGCAATCCAAAAAAAATCGACTTCCAGATTTGTGTGAAAATAGATGTTTTGAGTGTCCTAGATACCAGAAAACACAGTCACTCATTTCTGTCTGTCTGTATGTCTGTCCTGACTGACTGTCTGTGTGTCTGTGTCGTCCGGAAGCACAATAACTTTTGAAAGAAACTGCAGACTGCGCTGAAATTTGTTGTGAATCTTCTATGAATAGAATGTAGTTTTGGTATTGAAATTGAAAAGAAACCACCCATTGCTTTTAGTACTTTACCTTAAATGAAAAAAAAAAACACTAATTTTCACATTTCAGGTAAAGCACCAAAAGGCATTAGTGTTTTATTCTCAACTTCTATATTAAAACTTCAATTTATTCATTGAAGATAAACAACAAATTTTGATGCGATCCATGATCTCTATAAAAAATTATTACTTATTCATTGCATTTAAACTATGCAAAAGAGAATTTTCTGTGATGTGATTGTGATGAGAAAGTCACGTGTTGCGATCACGCCATGTGCAACTTTTTTTTTATGTATATTTTAAGATGAGTTGAGGGGCCGGGAGGGGGGGGGTGGTGTAACAAAATTCGTCGGGAGCCCGAATAAGAAGCATCCTAATAAAGGTGACTATTTGGGACGATTAAAAAAAAGGTTATACTTTTTTTGCCCAACTAACTGGTTGAGAAGTGACTTTGGTGCTAAAAAAGAAAGTTCACCAAAGGAGAGCTCTAAATAATAATATTTCATAGACCGACAATTTACAATCTATGACATTGATAAATTCTTCTCAACAGCCAATTTGTCAAGAATTGATACATTATGTATATTTAAACATATTTAAACATTATTATTTGGAGCTCTCGTTTGGTGAGCTTTTTTTTTTTTTGCACCCAAAAAGTAACTTCTATTTAGAGTAGTCTGACCAATGAATGAACAGTTACCGAGACGACGTATTAATATTGGAGAAACTGTCGAGCAAGTGTGGATTTAAGTATTTTTGGATAACTCAGATTCATAACGAGTAATTGAAACTCTATTGTTTGAATAGAATTAATGCCAATAAGAGAAAATTGCGTCTAGTATGAAGATTGTCTTTAAACCCAATAAATGAACACTGCCCATTTATACATGCCAATGAATGAACACCGATACGCCAATGAATGAACGCCAATAGAGTCGAAGCACACTTATGTTTATATACGTTTAACTTATCATTTGGTAAAAACTTTAAAGGTTTTAGAGAGCTTGTAATGATACGACAATATTTATTTGTGGTTTTTTTACAGCTAACTTGCATCAAATTCAAAGTAACGGGCTCAGAGTTTGAATATAAATCGATCAACGCAGAATAATTAAATTAATTTTGACGAGAATCTATCGAGGCATTCAAGTTTTATGTTCAGCATTTTGAATTTTACGACAAAGTACTGTCAATTCTTATTAAGCTGAAAATTGATACAAATTTCGAACAAAATGAAAGGAACAGAATTGTTGTGTTTTGTAAAAATCGTGAATTTCTATTTTAGAACATTTTTAATTTAAAAAAAAATGGCGGTGTATAATCTAACTTGAGCAAATTTTGAGCAATCGAGGTAAAACTTTTTGCGAACGTAAAGTAATGTTAAAGGGTCATCGGTCTTGAGTTTGGAGGAAATATTCAAAGGAATTTTGATTGTATATAATTTTGAATGTAAATTTGAAAACATCCTCTTCGAGGTAGTTTTTAGCGATTATAAAAATAGGTTATAAAATATTAATTTCTTGCTGCTAATTTTGAAGCAAATTTTTCGATCTTATATTTTCCTGTTTCATTAAACAACAAGTAAAAAATACAGCAACACGTAAACAAAAAAAATAGATCTTTCCAGGCTAAGTACACATTTTTCCAAATGACAAGTATGTGTAATGTTAAGTCATTCGTGTTCCTGCTGCGGAGTGGCACGGTCGACTGACGTTCAATGACTCTGTTCATTCATTGGGTTTGATATTTTTTATATACGCGCCAATAAATGAACGGCCGTTCATTCTTTGGTTTCTCGATGAATGTACCACCGAATGTGTGAACATTGAAAAGTAAGCATTTGTTGACAACTAAATAGATCCATAAATCAACTTTAGTACATGATACTTTCTATTGGACGTGTTGCCCGATCTTCTGCCGAAAAGCTTATTACTGATTTATCGTTCAATCGTCCACCTTGAATCTTCTATAGCGAAACTAAGTTTAATATTCGTGTTACGCCTAAATAATGAACAGCCAAGGTAGCCAAGGTCGACGTAAAAATGAACCTCGAAACTGTTTGTTTAACATTTTGTAAGTAATCACGTTACGTAGAATCGAAAATATGATAGTGTTCATTCATTGGTAGGTGTTCATTAGGGTGGTCCTAAAAAAAATGTATCCCTGGCATCCCTTACGTTTATTTATTTCACCGAAAAAAAACAGGCCAGTATTTTTTCAGATTTCAAAAACTATATTTACGAGATGCCCACAGCCTGTAAAGGCACGAAATTAAGTCAAAATCTCATATATTTGACATTAGGGAGGTCCTTCGACAAAACCATCCCTGGCATCCCTTACATTTGTTCATTTAACTAAAAAAAGCACCTCAGAATTTGTTCAGGTTTATAAATTTATATTTAGGATTCACCCAAGTCCACGGAATTGTAAGGGCAGGTGTCCAACGACTTTTCTAGCTATATGAAATTACCGCTGGAAAAAATCAGTAATTTTTTATGTGCATTTTTATGTTTAAAAAAGGATGCCATGCAGTGGAAATCGAAATTTAAAAAATTAAGGGGCTCCATTTTTCCAAATCAATCGGAATAATTTAATTTTAAAAACTGTCTCGCCTGATTGTTGGGAGCTACAATAATTAAATGGATACCAATTTTCAGCAAAAAATATTTAAAAACCTTGGAGTTAGTCGACTTAAAAAATATCGGTATCGCGAACAATCATATTATGAAAGTTGTTTTTTCGTCGCTTATTCATTGTTTAGTTAAGAATGGAAGATAAACTGTTAAGGTGGCCGCAAGTTAAAATGGTGGGAGCTTCCGATCAAGTTTTCTTTGGAAACTGTCGAAAATGATTGGTTCTACGAAATTTCCCTACTGTTTGAATTTGAAAATATTCCGCGACAGTTGGGAAAAAAAAATAACTCGTTCCGTGTGCGACGGATCACGTCGATTACTCTTACATTAAGTATAAAAAAATGTAATCGTATTTTCATCGATCATGAAATTTAAAAAAGAAACAAATTATGATACTAAAAAATGGTTTAGAAATTAGAAAAAAAGACACTGCTGAACTGGTCTCCAAATACCGAAAATTTGACCTGTTTGGGCCCAACTACGGTACTGGAAAAAAGAATTGTTTGGAAAATGAATAACCGACGAAAAACAACTTTCGTAATATCATTTTTCGTGATATCGATATTTTTAAAGTCGAATAACTCACAGATTTTTAAATATCTTTTGCTAAAAATATCCACTAAACTTTTGTCACTCTCAACAATCGAGCCTGCCCGTTTTTCAAATTAAATTTTTTTGACCAATTTAGAAAATTGGGCTGCCTTAATTTTTTCAATTTCAATTTCAATTGTTTGGGATCCTTTTATAAACATAAAAATGCATTAAAAAAGAATTACCGATTTTTTTCAGTGGTACTTTACATAACTAAAAAAGTCGTTGAAACCTCCCTTCCTCAAATGGCTCTGAGCACCTTCCAAATATTTTTTTTTCTTAATCTGAGAAAATTCTGAATTACTTCTGTCCTCGAAATGAAGATATTCAAGGTGTGTCAACTAGGAAAAAAGGTGTCTTTGGGGCCACCCTAGTGTTGATTTATTGGCTAGTCTACCCTCGTTGGGCAAAGAAAAATATATCGGTTTTTTTTTTTAATCACCCCAACTATACATCCCCTCTACCATTCCTTTCTTAACCCTTTTCGCTTTCTCCACTCTCCGAATCGGCCATCTATTAAAGCCATTTCTCGATCTTCTGTCTCGATCACCCGACAAACGTCAATTTTCTCCCACTGCAAGAACTTCCACTATTAGTACTTACACCCTCTGGTGTGAGTGCTAATTTTCCGCGGTTGCGTAAAGTGCGCTTTATTGGCAGTAAGTTCTTCGTTCCAGAACGCAGTGAGCATTGAGATCACGGTCATGAAAAACGGCAGTCCATTGCCGCTTTGGTTACTCCGTTCCACTGATGATAATGATTATAGTCTCCTCTGGCTTCTTCTTATGGCCTTGAGGGGCTAAAAGACTCCGGCTGGCGCGCCGGAAGTCGCAGCCGCGGACCTCCTGAGTCGTCATTCCTGAGAACTCAATACCATATTGAAAAGGAAATGCAGTTACGATAATAGAATTATCGATAGAACTCGATGATGAGTCCGATATTTTTTTTTCGAAGTGTCCAAAGCCCTCTTTTTTTCGTCCCTCGCTACAGCTTTATTGCCTTTTTTTTTTTTTTTTTTTTTTTGGGATTTTTATGAAAGCTGTGGTGTGTTGTACGATGAGGAGAGCTAAAAATGGGATGAAAGACAGTCAGCGATGAGAATAAAGCTGCAACCGAAGGAAAAATGACTCACTCTGAGGCGCTTTGACGCTCGGACTACTGGCATGATATTCCATGTCCTGCAGGACTGACTTGTCGCAGTGTTTGGTTCACACGCATAAAGTAACATGCGGGAGCTGAGGAAGTAAATGGGACGTTCTCGAGTTGCTTCTGATAGGCGTGAAGCTCTATTTGTAGAGATCGTAGGGCGCTGCTAATGATATCGTGACCAATTTCCTCGATTTTGATGGTCAACAATTTCCGTGTTGATGTTGCAACTTTTAGTAGTGGATGTTACTGTGATGAAGTATGAGGAAGCCGGGGTCAGTTGAAACGCCTACCGTTAAAAATCGAAGTTTGGTTGCGAATTTTTGGTCACTCTAAGTACTTTGATCACTATTCGGAAAATACGTTTTATAGTGCACTTACAGATGAATTCGATCATATTTCGAGTAGTTACATATAGAAAACCAAACAAGTGTTGGAAATGTAAACTTTTATCATTGTATCTAAAAATGTGTCTACGTCGCGACCACTAAAAGGGGACTGAAGTCACCTAATCATTCAAATGAGATATGCTGCTGCAATTGCAAATACAAAAACGTTCAACCTAATAAAAATTACCACAAAAAATAATTTGTTTTGTAAGTTGATTTTTGTATTTTGTAGCTAAGTACATTGAAACAACTATTATTTAAATATTTTCCATCGACTGAATATAAACGGTAATACGATAAAACGCCCCAGCGACAAAATATCTGCCCAAATGCCGGGCGACAGAATATCCCCTAACAAAAATATCCTGCGAAAAAATGTTCGCGCGAAAAAATATCCCATTCTGAATTTCATTAAATATTCCCAACAGAAATATCTCGCAACAAAATATCCGAGCGACGAAATATCTTCATAATGAAACGGATTTTTTCATGTACTTTAAACGCAGGACCTTCGGTATTTTTTTTTTTATATATGAGGCAAAACACGTAAAATCTGCCACCTCGATTTTTCATGTCAACAAAACGTCCTCAAATTTATTAAGGATGTTGGTCTGGTTGAAGAAAAAAATGTAGGAATTTTTGCAGACTTTTTATTGCATATTTCAGCTATTAAAAATGTCGGAAAATAATCGTTGTTTATTTTTTAAAAAAATATATATATTTCGTAAAATGCAAATATCTTTGTAATTTTCATGTGAGACTAGAAATGTACAAAAAAAAAGAAAAATCGCAAAATCTTTTAGCTACGATTACACAAATTTCAATTTAGTATTTACTTTTTGAAATTCTTGCAAAAAAAGTATACTTGGTTTCGTGAAACATTAAACAGTAACGTTTTTTATCCATTTTTCTTGTAACTCCTGCGTAAGAAATTCAAACGGACTCTCCTTGGAGGCCTCTTGTAAAACCATTTAGTCCATCTGTGAAACCCAAATTGACAAGTTGAAAATGGAAAAAAAAAATTATTAGTAACGATAAACAAAGCTACAAATTTTGTCGTGCGGACATTCTGTCTCGAGGAATCAACTACCCGGATAATCCGGATAATAAACTACACGGATCTATTATTTTTATTACGCGAATAATTTGTCGCAGGATATTTTTGTTGGTGATGTCTTGTCGTCTGTTATTTTGTCGGGATATTTTGTCATAGAACCACATAAGCGAATTTGATCTACAAATCTGCAAGGTGCCTTAAAATGACTACAGAGAAAGACTTAACGAATAATTCAATCAGAAATAACAAATAGAAAGAAGATTGTCTTCGTTTTCCTTTAATTTTTTTTTTTCTCAAATTTCTTATTACAACTATACAGTTCTCATTTCGTTTACAATAAAAGAAATGAAAAACCTGATATATAGAAAAAGGCATCAGTTACGATTGCATAAAACTGTATAACTGAAATTAACGGAAGATCCTAAAATTCAAGTTAAATAATAACAGAAGAATGTAAAGAAAAAAAAAAATAAAAAAATAAAGTGGCATTGTAAGCGTGTATATCAACGCCTCGTAGAAATCGAGTGTACTACGAAGTAGTGGTGGTGTCTACTCGTGCAGTGCAGAGTGAGCGCGGCGTAAATCTGGATGAAAGTTATACGGATGAACGGGCCAACTGACGGACAGGTGACGCAGACGGATGCCAGTCATTTGTCTCGCTTCGAGATGAGCACCGTCAGGGGGGAATCCCGGAGATAAAGTATAAACAGCCGAGACGAAGTGTGGTGGGGAGTGGATGAGCAGGAGAAGGATATACACTGGATAGAAGGACATGAGAGTAGCTGTAAGAGAGAACGATAGATATAGAAGGAGATTACAGAAGAGCGCGAAGAGCGGCGACTTCGGAGAAGAAACTGACAAGTTTTTCAAGCAAGAAGAGATGACCCCCTGCCGGGCCCCTTGCCGGTATCCCGTTGGCCGCTTCACCAATGTGTTGCTCACTCTTTTTTTTTCCCCTGCTTTATTCCTTACCACTGTAATTACTGATTTTATTTCAGGGGCAATACAGCGTTTCTACAGAATCCAACTCTACAGATTATGAGTTCTACACAATGCTCGATATTCTACTCTAATTTCTACTGTAAAATATGTACCACTTTTTTGGCCCTTGCTTTATTCCTTTATACTCTCATTACTGGGCTTTATTTCACAGCAATACACCGGTTCTACAGAATCCGACTCTACGGAATCCAACTCTACACAATGCTTGATATTCTACTCTAATTTCTACTCTAAAATGTGTTGCCTCTCTTTTTCCCATGCTTTATTCCATTCTACTCTAATTACTGGGCTTTATTTCACAGCAATACACCGGTTCTACAGAATCCGACTCTACACATGACTGACTATACAAAATCCAACTCTACACAATGTTCGATATTCTAGTCTAATTTCTACTCTAAAATTTGTTGCCTCTCTTTTTCCCCCCTGCTTTATTCCATTCTACTCTAATTACTGGGCTTTATTTCACAGCAATACACCGGTTCTACAGAATCGGACTCTACACATGACTGACTATACAAAATCCAACTCTACACAATGTTCGATAATCTACTCTAATTTCTACTCTAAAATATGTTGCCCCACTTTTTTTCCCCTGCTTTATTCCTTTCTACTCTAATTACTGGGCTTTATTTTACAGCAATACACCGGTTCTACAGAATCCGACTCTACACATGACTGACTATACAAAATCCAACTCTACACAATGTTCGATATTCTACTCTAATTTCTACTCTAAAATATGTTGCCCCACTTTTTTCACCTGCTTTATTCCTTTCTACTCTAATTACTGGCCTTTATTTGACAGCAATACACCGGTTCTACAGAATCCGACTCTACAGAATCCAACTCTACAAAATGCTTGATATTCTACTCTAATTTCTACTCTAAAATGTGTTGCCCCTCTTTTCCCCCCTGTTTTATTCCATTCTACTCTAATTACTGGGCTTTATTTCACAGCAATACATCGGTTCTACAGAATCCGACTCTACACATGACCGAGTCTACGGAATCCGACACTACACATGACCGACTCTACAGAATCCGACTCTACACATAACCGACTCTACAGAATCCGACACTACACACGACTGACTCTACAGAATCCGGCACTATACATGAACCGCTCTACAAGTCACCGACTCTACACAAAAGCATCTCTACACAATTCTCAAGTCTACACAACAGTACGTGCAGTAATTCTGCACGTGGCCCATCTCTACAGAATCCCATCTTTACACAAGCATAAATTCAACACGGCAAAAGTCTCCAATATTCTAAACAGGCAAAATCTGTTTGTGTTCTAAAAAAAAAATTGCAAAGTTGAATCGTGCAAGTATCTTCGGCGTAATTTTTCATGTTGCACAAAGTCGATTGCTGTGTATCAATTTCGACTTTCTCATAGACGAAGCTTTCTACACGATTAACAATTATGAAGAAGCTATGTGCAAGGATTCTACCTTGCAACTGTTTTCTTTTTTTTTTTTTAATTTAAGGAGGCAGTTCTTCTGTATCTTTGACAAGCTTTATCACAAAGTTTAAATAGAAATCTGACTGTTTCAGATCTATTTTAAATGGAATTGCATCAGATAAGATGTTTTGTTTTATTTGCATACTAAATTGTAGCTGTATTCCTCTAATGATTATAAATGTAGAAATATTCAATTTTTCTTTTCACTATAGCAATGTCAAGATTTTTTATTTCAATCTAACATAACATTTAAATCCCTTTGTGGGTTTTGATGCTGTTTGGTATGTAGAAAAAATCGTAGCTCATTATTTCAATATTTTCCACTGCTTAAAATGATTGCCAAATATTTCTCAAAATTATGTATGAAAATTGAGTAATGCACGTACAGCAGACACGAAGCATCGCATTGTCGATTTATCGATGAGATAATTATCAATCGTTGAAAAGAAAAATTCTCATACGATTGATCATCTATTTCTCGTTCCTTTCTCAAGAACGCTCGCGTCGAGATAGAAAGAAAGAGCGATTTTTGACTTTGTGAAGAACCGAAAAGCTTCCGCTCCAACTTGTTTCGGCTGCATCGAAGGAAGAGAAAAAAAAATCTCAATATTCTTGAGAGCGCGGGCACACCCATGCGATCTATAGTGCATCGAGAGATTGTGTGTGCTCCAGAGAACGCAACCTTAGAGACTTATGGATATCCATAGCAACCGAGTACGAGTCATTAATAACTCGAACGGTAACGCCCATCCTCGCTCTCGGATCTTTTCTTTTAAGTTTCGTTGCGCTACGTGTTGCAGTGTTGTACCTGTAGTACTCTACCTGTACGCGACCAACACCGCTTTAAATATTATATATATATATATATATATGCTACAATATCTATGGGGCATTCCATGACTAATCGACCGGGTCATGACGCTCATATTTTTTTCTTTTAGGATATTATAAGACAATATAAAAAAGCATCCTCGCATTTTTTTTCAAAATTGTTTGAAAATTTTTCAAAATCACCCAAAATTTGACATCTTAAAAACTATGTCGACGTTTTTTTGAAATTTTTACAGTAAATTCTTTGTTAAAAATAAACATTTTTGAGATCACTCTGAAAATGGGCGTCAGCTTATCGCAGTAATTAAAAAAAACTTTGCACATTGCTTCCTCTTATAGAATTTGTTAAAATTATAAAACAACAATTTATTTAGTTTAGTTTATTTTAACAAAAAAAATTGTTAAAATTGTAAACAAGAAGCATTGAGCATTTGCATTTTTAACAAAGCTGCCCACATGAGGAAGATTATTCATCAATTTTGGCTTCGTAGAAGTAGTTTTTTTAGAAATTGAAATTTTGGGTAATTATGAAAATACAAATTTTCAAAAAATATCTACAATATCTATGGACCATTCCACGACTTTTGGGATATTATAGGGCAATATAAAAAAGCATCCTCGCATTTTTTTTTCAAATTTGTTTGAAAATTTTTGTTTTCAAAATCACCCAAAATTTGACCTCTTAAAAATTACGTCGACGTTTTTTTGAAATTTTTACAGTAAATTCTTTGTTAAAAATAAACATTTTTGAGATTACTCCGGAAATGGGCGTCAGCTTATCACAGTAATTAAAAAAACTTTGCACATTGCTTCCTCTTATAGAATTTGTTGATATTATAAAACAACAATTTATTTAGTTTAGTTTATTTTAACAAAGAAAAGTGTTAGAATTGTAAACAAGAAGCATTGAGCATTTGCATTTTTAACAAAGCTGCCCACATGAGAAAGATTATTCATCAATTTTGGCTTCGTAGACGTAGTTTTAGAGAAATTCAAATTTTGGGTAATTATGAAAATACAAATTTTCAAAAAATATCTACAATATCTATGGGCCATTCCACGACTAAACGACCGGGTCATGACCCTGATATTTTTTTCTTTTGGGATATTATAGGGCAATATAAAAAAAGCATCCTCGCATTTTTTATTCAAATTTGTTTGAAAATTTTTCAAAATCACCTAAAATTTGACTTCTTAAAAACTACGTCGACGTTTTTTAGAAATTTTTACAGTAAATTCTTTGTTAAAAATAAACATTTTTGAGATCACTCCGAAAATGGGCGTCAGCTTATCGCAGTAATTAAAAAAACTTTGCACATTGCTTCCTCTTATAGAATTTGTTAAAATTATAAAAGTTGTAAACAAGAAACATTGACCATTCCCATTTTTAACAAATCTGCATCCACAAGGAAGATTATTTATCATTTTTAGCATCGTAGACATAGTTTTCGAGAAATTCAAATTTTGGATAATTATGAAAAGAAAAATAAAAAAAGAAGAAATTTTTAAAAAATCCCAGAGGATTTTTTTTTCATATTGCTCTACAACATCCCAGGAGGAAAAAAAATATGAGGGTCACGACCCTGTCGATTAGCCGTGGAATGCCCCCTATATAATATTGTATACAATATCTGGAGTTGAAGCAGAATGAAACGAATAAGAGGAGGTGGAAGAAGAAGAAGAAGAACAAGAAGGAGGAGGAGGATGCTGAGAGGCGGTACCCACGTGGGAAACCGGTAGATATATACCGAACCGCTGAATATATATTGTTTAGTATACCTGAGAAATTTAGTGGCCGGCCACTAAATTTTTTTGTACGCGTCTGCGGCCGGCACGAACTCCTCGCAAGAGGAGTTTCGCGCTGCTTCACTTGCGCTTATTATTAAACTGTGTGATGAGTTATACACACTTTACGCTTGTCGAAATGTTGAGAGCCGACCGCGGAAGCCACGGATAGCTTTTTTTTTTTTTTTTTACGGATAAATCATCAGTCCAGGACGATGACAACTCTGTCTTGTTGGTCGAGTCTAGATTAATGATCTAGTTTTTTGCTTGGTTTGCCTGGAAAATAAATAGACATTTTTTTTTTTTTTTGTGATTCGATGACTTTCTGTAGGATATAAAGTTATAAATAATAATATAAATATTTGTTAATTATTTCAGGAATATTTTCAGTCTTTCATATTTTATGAAATATCTTTCTGAAACACGGATGGAATATTTTTCAAATATTCAATACAACGTTTCCAATGATTTTTTTTTCTTTGCATTATTTTAGAAATTTATTTCACGTTCCGCAGCATATGAAATATTTTTAGAAGATGCTGAAAAAATTATTTTCAAACATTCAACGGTAGTCACTCTGATCTTTTTGAAAAATGCTTCGCGCATGGAGACTGTAAATATATTACGATCAAATATTTTCCCACCGACAATATTGCTGTATTTTCTTCTGATGTTACGTTTTTGAAATATCAAACTTCTGTATAAAAAATGTGATTATATTAAAAAAAAAAATTGTGAAAATATGAATTTTTTTTTTAAATCGCCTATAACGACTTAATATAAAATTTTTCAAAAACTTCTAAAACATAAAAATAAAAGATCTATCAACAATAAAAAATATTTCTTCTGATGTTACTTTTTTAAAATACCAAACTTTTGTATAAAAAATATAATTACATTTTTTTTTAAATCGTGAAAATATGAATAATTTTTTTTTTAAATCGCCTACAACGCCTTCATATAAAATTTCTAAAAAACTTCTAAAACATAAAAATGAAAGATCTATCAACAAAAAAAAAATATATTTTTCTAATGTTACTTTTTTAAAATATCAAACTTTTGTATAAAAATATGATTACACTTTTTAAAAAATCGTGAAAATATGATTTTTTTTTTTAAATCGCCTATAATGCCTTAATACAAAATTTCTCAAAAACTTCTAAAACATAAAAATGAAAGATCTATAAAAAATAAATATATGTTTAAAAAACATGTTCATGGTATATATGTGAAGTAACTATAAAAGTAACGAGGGAATTTCGAAAGCATCAACTGGTTCTTTACAATTGTTGTGACCTTATATGCTTTATTGTTTGACGTGTATTAATTAATGTATGAATACAAGTGCAACTGTAGCCATAGGCCACCTCCCTCTCGAGTTTATGTGCGGCGCGTGACTCTGCGGAACGCGATGATGCACCCCAGCGAACAATCGCGCCGTCTCTCGTTGGGGTTCCTTTCATTTTCGTTAATGATGGACAAGTTTTCTAGCTCCTGGAGCGCGTATCGAAAGCTCTTGAGCCGGCGGCGGCTTCGATTGTTCTTCACTGCTTATCCCACTCTTGTATTGTATAGTTTTCGCTCATTGGAGAACCACCAACCGCAGAAAACTGCAAGCCACAAACTATTATCAGCAATTTTATACTTGCAACAGGAAAACTTTGCACACCTTTTGTAAAGTTATTTATATATGGGGCATTCCAACTGTGGCTTCGACCTGTATTGTGACCCTTGATCCTTCCGATTGGGTCCGCAATTTTTTACATTATTCATGTAACTGTAAAAAGCAATTTAAAAATTGCTTGAAAAGAGCATTTTTTCAGATTTTTCCAAATAAATCCTGCTGAGATTTTGCTTAAATAATCTCAAATTTGGCATTTTTTAAATTAATGGTTACTTAACGTTCATTGTGATAATAAATATATATGCATTAGGAAAATCTGAAAAAAAAAAACAATCTAAGGATCATGTGTTGCATACATAAATTTTCTAGCTGCTGACCGTGGGAAAGTTACTATATTTTCTAATTTCTTCCATTTTTGTTGTTGTTGAAAAAAGGGGGGAAAAGTAGAAGGATTTGCCGAGCCACTTCCGCTCGGTTACCAAAAAAATGAAAAACCTAAACAACCCAAAGAACCCAAAAAACCTAAAGAACTGAAAGAACCTACAGAACCTTATGAACATAAAGGCAGAAATGAGACAGCAACCTAAAGAACGTAAAGAACCCAAAGAACTTAAAGAAGAACCCAAAGAATCCACGAACCGAAAAAAGAACCCAAAGAATCCACGAACCGAAAAAAGAACCCAAAGAATCCACCAACCGAAAGAAGAACCCAAAGAATCCACGAACCTAAAGAACCCAAAGAACCTATTGAACCTAAAGAACCCAAAGAACCTATTGAACCTAAAGAACCCAAAGAACCTATTGAACCTAAAGAACCCAAAGAACCTATTGAACCTATTGAACCTAAAGGCAGAAATGAGACAACAACCTAAAGAACACAAAGAACCCAAAGAACCTAAAGAAGAACCCAACGAACCTAAAGAACCCAAGGAACCCAAAGAACCCAAAGAGTCCGAAGAATCTAAAGAATTTAAAGAACCCAAAGAACCCAAAGAATCCGAAGAATCAAAAGAACTTAAAGAATGCAAAGAACCCAAAGAATCCAAAGAACTTAAAGAACCCAAAGAACCAAAAGAACCTGAATAATCCAAAGAACCGAATGAACCTAAAGGCAGAAATGAGACAACATCCTAAAGATCGTAAAGAACCCAACGAACCCAAAGAACCTAAACATCAACCCAAAGAACCTAAAGAACCCAAAGAACCCAAAGAACCCAAAGAACCCAAAGAATCCAAAGAACCCAAGGACCCAAAAGAATCCAAAGAATCCAAAGAACCCAAAGAACCAAAAGAATCCAAAGAATCCAAAGAACCCAAAGAACCTAAATAACCCAAAGAACTTAACCTTCTTTGCATTCCAAAAAAGCTTCTTTCAATTTTTTCCAGATATTTAAAACACGTCGATCGATAATTTGTTTCAAGAAATCATAGATAATGAAAAATCTGTAAATTTTCCAATCGGAGGGCGCAAAGAGTCAGGCGCAGGTTTAAAAAAACATCTTTTGGCAACAACAAAAAATTCTTAATTTTCCCTCAAGAAAACAATAAGTCCTTGCATATATATTTATGTTAAAATTTAGAAGTGGAGTTTTCAATTTGTTTTCTATTTATTTTGTGTATATATATTTCTCTTGACGTCGAGACCCTATACGTGTGTCTTAATACTTAATTAACTTGTCATTATATAAATATAACGTGTGCGCCGCGGTTGGCATCGATGTTGCGGTTATTTACGTGTTAGCCGCTTATTAATATAATATAAATGTTGCCATGAGCACCATTTGAAAGAACATACTTACCGATCTGTGCATGGAGATGACAAGTCAAGCCAGCGCGAAACATGTCCGCAGTTTAAAAGGGTGATGGATCGGTGGATAGAGTAACGAAGAAGGATACCACGAGAATTTACTTCCTGCACGTAGGTACACCATATAATTATATAGTATCTTCGCCCCTTCGTTGCGCTTCTGTATTGAAAAGTCTATATGGCAATCGGCTTTTGCACCTTGCCAGCTCACCCTCGCCAGAATGATATGCCTCTTTCTCCTAATATATCTCTCACTCAGATTAATATCTATAATATAATATTATGGAAAGTGATGGCGTAACTTTTACAAGTGTAAAATCATCGAAAAACGTATCACAACGAAATGGCTGGTAAGCTCACGCTAATATTGGACGTTTTTTAAAATATATTTTTTATCTCACATTTTCGCACCTTGCGCAATAAAATTTCTTACAATACTCCTGTGAAACACTTTTTTTCACTCGTGCGAAAATCACACTCATTAGAACTTTTTTTTTTCGCCCTCGTGATGTAAGATTTTTTTTTTAATCTTATATTCAATCAAAAATTTCGTTTGCAAAACTAACTAAAATTTCCAGATGTCTGCTTCGAATTATTTGAATATTTTTTCAAATACATTCTTTTTTTTTTTTTTTTTTTTTTAGATCTGTCGGATTGTTACTTTTTTTAAATGTTTGAAAAACATGAATTCTCAATCAGTTTTCAGACTTTATAGAAATTTGAATTTTCGTTTTTTTTGTTTTGTTTTTTTTTTGATTATGCTGTAATTCGAAAACGGTTCAAGCAACTGATCCAAAATTTGTTGACAATCCAAGTTATTGATTAAAATGAAAATTATTCATTTTTCATTGCATCGTGTTCATTAATCTGACATAAAAATCGAATTCCAATTTGAATAACATTATCATACAAATTTTAACAGTGAATTTTTCTCAACATCTTAGATCATTTTGAGTGGACCGACATGAAAATCTCGAAATTTGTTTTTCTTCATGAAAACAAAGCTTTTTTTATGACGAAGCAAAATTAAGATTACTATTTCATTTAGAATTAGAGTACGAAAGTAGAAGGATAATTTCTAGTTTAACGTTTCCCTATCACGATCTCGAGCATTTTCTTTACTCCCCCCCCCCCCCCCCCCCCGAGTTGTCTCGCCTTCACGTTGCTTAAGGGTTGATTTTATACAGTCCACCTTCGCGAAGAACCTGCGATAACGTGGTGTATGCACTAAAGGCGGCAAGAGGTAGACCGCGATTAGATAGCGCTTGCTCGAGAGCTTTAAGAGTTGTGCGATAGAAAGGACGAATGAAGGAAGGAAGGAAGCTAAGGGTAAAGAAAAAAAAAGAAAAAAAAAAAGAAAAAAAGAAAAGAGGCGAAAAGAAGAGAAAGAAAGAAAGGAGAAACAAAGAGAGACGAGAAAGGGAAAAAGGGGAGATAGCAGGGAGCGAAGGACGAGAGGAGAGAGCCAACTGATGATCGCATGCATTTAAATTGGTTCATTAAGGGCTCTCTCCTCCGTGTGCCCGAGTGTTCGCCTCTGAGTTCTCTATACTCTCGCTCTCTGGCTCTTCGGCTCCCCGTCGACGGCCGACGGAGAGCGCCTCCGGACCCGCCGCACTGCTCCCGCGTACAATTCACGCGTCTATACGTCTCTCGCGCACGAGATATGTACTTACGAATAGACACGCATGTTTACGTGGCAATACCACGCGTACGTTTTTTTTTTTTTTTTTTTTTTTTTTTAAATATAGTCGCTAGAAAAAAATTGAATCGTGATGACTTCTGTTTTTTGTCACAAAAAAAAGGGATTACACTAAAAAAGAGAAAGTGTTTTTTTTTTTTTTTAGTTTTTCTTGTCATATGGATTAGAATAATTTGAAGACAAAAAATGTAATTTTTGCTTGATTTTGAATTAATATGTAGCAGAAATTCTGTTTTGAATTTTTCGATACTTTTGGAAATTTGTTTAGTCTGAATCACTTTTTTTTTTTTAATAGAGGCGCTAAAAAAATGGATTCATTTTTTTTATATTTAGATGCTCATCAAGACTTTTGTTTTTTTTTGTAAAAAAAAAGGGATTACACAAAAAGAGAAAGTGCTTTTTTTTTTTTTTTAGTTTTTCCTGTCATAGGAATTAGAATAATTTGACGACAAAAAAATTAGATTTTTTCGTGATTTTGAATTAATATGTAGCAGAAATTCTGTTTAGAATTTTTCGATACTTTTGGAAATTTGTTTAGTCTGAATCACTTTTTTTTTTTTAATACAGTCGCTAAAAAAATGGTTTCATTTTTTTTTATGTTTAGATGCTCATCAAGACTTTTGTTTTTTGTCACAAAAAAAAAGGGATTACACAAAAAGAGAAAGTGTTGTTTTTTAAGTTTTTCTTGTCATATGAATGAGAATAATTTGAAGACAAAAAAATGAGATTTTTTTCGTGATTTTAAATTAATATATAGCAGAAATTCTGTTTTGAATTTTTCGATACTTTTGGAAATTTGTTTAGTCTGAATCACTTTTTTTTTTTTAATACAGTCGCTAAAAAAATGGATTCATTTTTTTTTATATTTAGATGCTCATCAAGACTTTTGTTTTTTGTCACAAAAAAAAAAGGATTACACAAAAAGAGAAAGTGTTTTTTAGTGTTTCTTGTCATATGGATTAGAATAATTTGAAGACAAAAAATGTAATTTTTGCTTGATTTTAAATTAATATGTAGCAGAAATTCTGTTTTGATGGAAAGATACTTCGTATTAAATTTACTGGTTCGTGACGCTGACATTTTTTTCTCTCCATTATTACTAGTGTTTAGGGCAATATAAAGCAGAATAATCCACACGAATTTTTCGATACTTGTGGAAATTTGTTTAGTCCAAATCACCAAAAAATGTTAATAGTTTGTAAAATTTCGTTATATCGATAAAAATTTGGGTGGTAAATTTTTTACTGAAAAATAAAACACGTAGAAAACTAGGACAGAGCAAAAAAATCAGAATAGGTGATTTTCTCAATTTAAAAATTGTGGCATTTTTTTTTCTTTGACAAAAGACACATTTGGATATCAATATTTATAAAAACTATTATAGGGAAAAGCTGAAACATTATCAACAAGGAATTAATTTTTTAGATAAATGCGATATTTTTTATTGTGAAAATACACAATTTTCAATTTCACATATTTTTCTTGGGTAAAAACTTATTTGCAGCTTTTTGTTTTTACAACGTTTACGGCAAAAATAATGATTTTTTAAATCTTTGTAACTATTCAGAATTCAAGTTATCTCAATTTTTAAGTTTATTCGATAAATCTTTTTGAAGAGTTAAAATTATTTATATTTTCGATTGAATACAGCTTTTGACAGACACAAACGAGCCAAAATTTGAAAATTGGAAAAAGCCTCCACATTTAAAGTATTGTAAAAAAATTGATTTACAACAACAACAACTTATAAAAATAATTTAAAAATCGATGATGATTAGTTTAGTTAACATTTCTTGTAATTTCTATTTTGAATGAAAAGATTTGTGTGAAACATTTTTTTTTTTCAACTACCTATTAATTGCATTTTGCGTTGTATACATTTTTCCATTTTATTATTCTACTTTATTTCACTTTTACATTGTGTATAACAATTATTTCTTTCACACACACACATGCGGACATTTTTTCTGAATATGTTTTCAAGGCGTTTTGGGACATTCTGAACACGTTTTCAAGAAGATCTCGAAAAACAAAATTTTCACCAAAGCAAAGCTTCCTCTATGAGGAAGAAAAATGTGGCAAAAACCACTTCTCTTTACAAAATAAAATGAAAATCGCACACTAGCACTAAAATTTTCTACAAAATTTACGTCACTTTGTCTAAATCTTATTCTCGTCACAACAAATAAAAATCTCGATAAGCAGCTCAGCTAAAAATAAAATTCTTTCTTTTTTTTAATAGTAATAATGTATACTCGTATCGAATCGTCGAAGGTGGATCGACTGATGAGAAAAATTTAAGCATGTCCAAAGCAGAACTTGAGATATGAGCAAAAAAAAAAAGAGGGAAAAAAGGTTTTTACCGATAGACGC
>OZ024698.1:10200701-10381731 GCA_964016905.1 Perithous albicinctus | reverse complement strand
CTCGTCCTGGTCTCTTCGACCTTTGGTTACTTTATTGGCGTCTCTCTCTTCCTCTCGACGTTGATCCCCTCTTTGTGACTGGGTGCCTGTTTGGGACACTATCGGCTAAACTGGTGGGAAGGCGCGTATAAATTTGACCCGATCTGGCTGAATTATTCACGGCTCGATTAGCAATCGTGCGAAAATACATGGTGAAGAAATCCTAATCCATCTTCACGTTAGTATTACCCTTGTTGATCGTTACTTACAATTTTTACGAAAGGGCGATAAAACATTATTTTTATTTCAATTTTTAATAATAAGGATCGAAAAAAACAAAGACGTCTCCACTTTTTTTTCGTATTTTATGTTTATTGAGGGGAGGATCTTAAATTGTTATTATTATACTGATTAGTATTGTTATAATAATAGTTACGAGTGTGGTTAAACTTTTTCTGACGAGCGTGTGTTTGCAGCTCGAGTCCGAGGAGAGTTTAGTAATTTTCTATATTTTTTTGCAAGTAAATCTCTCATTCAGCTTCAATGTTATTTTTAAAGTTTATTTGAGTTGAATAATTTCATATATTCCAATTTTTACAGCGAAAATCTACAGTTAAACATGTAAGAATCTTTTCAATCCTTCATCGTCTCAATCGTATTTTCATTACTATTATTATTATTATTGCAAGGCTTTCATGAACACCCTGGCGGAAAAATTTCTGCAACTTTTTACAACCAACTACAACTTAATACAACAAAAAAGTAAGTAGTTGTAGAAATATCAACTTTCTATGAGAAAGTATTACTTTCTATATGTGCATCAAATTTGACAAAAAAATGAAAAGTAATAGGAGTAGTTTCTCGCAGTTTCTCACAGAAACTACAACTTTTTACAACTAACTACAACTTAATACTACAAAAAAGTAGATAGTTGTAGTTAGTTGTAGAAATAACAACTTTGTATGAGAAAGTATTATTTTCTAGATCTGCATGATACTTGTAAAAAAAATGTAAAGTAATAGGAGTAGTTTCCCGCAGTTTCTCATAGAAACTACAACTTTATACAACTAATTACAGCTTATTACGGAAATCTTCAGTGGATAACACTCTATACGATTGCCAGCGATCTACAACTTTCTACACAAACTTCCGAGATTTTAAACAATATTTTATATTGTAGATTTTGATAAAATATAGACGTCCTCTTAACGCATTTGAGCTAAAATATTTTATAAAAATCTACAAGTTAAAATTTGTTTTAAATCTCGTACTCTTGTGTAGAAAGTTATAGATTGCCGGCAATCGTATAGATTTTTATCCGATGTAGATTTCCATCATAAGTTGTCGAAAGTTGTACTAACTACAACTTTTTACGAAAATTTACAACCGTTCAGCCCGCTATCGTTTCAAAATTTCCGTAATAAGTTGTAGTTAGCTGTTGAAAATTGTAGTACAACTACAACTTTTAACGAAAATTTACAACCGTTTAGCCCGCTATCGTTTCAAAATTTCCGTAATAAGTTGTAGTTAGTTGATGAAAGTTGTAGTTAGTTGTTGAAAGTTATAGTAACTACAAATTTTTACGAAAATTTACAACCGTTTAGCCCGCTATCGTTTCAAAATTTCCGTAATAAGTTGTAGTTAGCTGTTGAAAGTTTACAACTTTTTACGAGAATTTACAACCGTTTTGCCGGCTATGGCTTCAAAATTTCCGAAATAAGTTGCAGATACTTGTAGAAAGTTGTAGTACAACTACAACTTTTAACGAAAATTTACAACCGTCTTGCCCGTTACCGGTTCAGAATTTCCGTAATAAGTTGTAGTTAGTTGTTAAAAGTTGTAGTTAGTTGTTGAAAGTTATAGTAACTACAAATTTTTACGAAAATTTACAACCGTTCAGCCCGCTATCGTTTCAAAATTTCCGTAATAAGTTGTACTTAGCTGTTGAAAGTTGTAGTAACTACAACTTTTTACGAAAATTTACAACCGTTTTGCCGGCTATGGCTTCAAAATTTCCGAAATAAGTTGTAGATACTTGTAGAAAGTTGTAGTACAACTACAACTTTTTACGAAAATTTACAACCGTCTTGCCCGTTACCGGTTCAACATTTCCGTAATAAGTTGTAACAAATTCGACAAGTTTGTAAATTTTCATAGAAATTTGTGGTTTTTCAAGCCCGGAGTAAAAAGTTTTAGAGACTACAACTATCTACAACCATGTTCCAAATCTCGCACATTTTCGTCGAAAGTTGTAGAATTAACGTAGTTTGCCGTAAAAAGTTGTAGATGTTGTTGTTTTTCGTAGAAATATAATAAAGAATGAAAAGGACCTGGACCAAGGTGCAAACGTAAAAGGAAGGAATGAAAGAATAATTCATCCACACTACATGGTCGCCAGTAGCTGCGTCAACCCAATTTCTTAATTGTTTACATCCGACCACAGCGATCAAAAACCAATGTAAAAAGTTGTAGTTTTAAGATCTTTTCTCATGGAAAGTTGTAGTTTCCGGGTAGTTATTCGAAGTAGAAAGTTGTAGAAATAGCGCAGTTTTGGCGTAGAAAGTTGTAGCATTTTTTTCGCCAGTGCCACACTTTACTTTTTTTTAGCAGGAATCAAAAAAATAATGCACATGACGATAATAAATGAAAGAAACGGTCACTTCGGGACCACCCCGATGTTCTCGTATGTTTACGTCATACATATATATACAGACACAATATATTATACCAACACACCTTGGTTTCCCACGTGCAAGTTCCGCACTTGCCCTTTGCTGTCTAACGCTGCGCGTTGCAGTGTGTCTAGCAGGATGAAAACAAAGGGGGCTTGGAGTGGGAGAAAGAGAAGGGAGGGAGAGAGAGAAAGAGAGAGAGTTACACATAGCGTGTTCGCGTGTGTCTATGCCAACAGCACAAGGGCTCTCGCACCGAGGGATCCTGTCACTCGCTCGTCTCGAAAGCTCACCACGGGCAAATGGGATTACGGGAGTCGCCGGTCGGTGGTCGCTTCTCGAAGGGGCTCCTTCGATTTGCTTGGGTAAGCAGCGCGCCGAATTGCTATTCTTATAATATATATTTCCTATCTTTTCCTACAACGTATTCGATCCCTACTATTTGTACATAGGCATTGAGTACTACGCGATATTTATCATTTGTTTCTGACTTGGGTCGTTTGTTAAGATTCCTCGACGAATCAGTCACGTGCGATTGCAGTAAGTAGTCAAAAGCCATTGTTATGAGTCGGTAAATAAATCGGCTAAAGACCCGGTTAATTAACCGCGGCTGTTTATTGCTTTTTTTTACCTGGTGTCAAATATATTTCAGTTGGTTCTGGACAATAAAAGGGAAAATGTATTTTTTGTAGTTTTACTATTTTAATGTCGAAACGTGGTTTTAAGAATTGTTACGAAAATAATTTGTAACTTCCATTTTTTTTTTTGGTTGGAGATTTAATATTATTTATGACACATTTGCTTTTAATTTAACACAAATTTATTTAATGTAACGAAAATTTAACTCTTCGTTGTCACTTTAGTAATTGGGCATAAAAAATTAGTTTTTTTTAAAATAGACGAACGAGGTAATATTGATTGTGACATTAATGTAAAAGATATTTTTCGGTCGAGTGACATTGTTTTCACTTGAATCACACATAAAAAGACGGAAATCAACTTTTTTATTGTTATATTCGTTAAAAGATTTGCTATTCTACATGTTTAATTGAAATTTGGATTTTGTGTAACTGTGTCTATCAAATTTAACGGTAAGACTGGAAAATAACGTAATTTACAGACCGATTTAGAGACCGTAATTGTGAATTGAAATAGGTATAATGGCTCTGATGGCGACGTTCTCGCGGCGGAATTTTTTGTCAATTTTGCCAGCTGTTTCGCAATGTAAAGATTGCGGCCGCAAGTTTATTAAATTGTTACAGTACTTTACTTTACTCGATGCGTAAAATGCAGTTTTGATTACTCTCCTCAGAAAAAGTTTTATCGCACTAGAATCGTCATAGAGAAAAAAAAACGCGTGCGAGAAAAAGTTTCTCGCACGACTTTCGTGTACAACTTTATGCCACGCGGTGCGAGAAGTGCGTACTTCTCGCACGCTAAGAAGTGCCTACTTCTCGCACGCGAAGAAGTGCCTACTTCTCACACGCTAAGAAGTGTCTACTTCTCGCACGCTAAGAAGTGTCTACTTCTCGCACGCGAAGAAGTGCCTACTTCTCACACGCTAAGAAGTGTCTACTTCTCGCACGCTAAGAAGTGCCTACTTCTCGCACGCTAAGAAGTGTCTACTTCTCGCACGCTAAGAAGTGTGTCTACTTCTCGCACGCTAAGAAGTGCCTACTTCTCGCACCGCGTGGCATAAAAAGTTTAATCGCACTCGTATCGTAAGATACTATTATTTCACGAGTGCGAGAAGTACGACTTCTCGCACGATAAGCGAAACGGAGCTCATGAAACAAAGTTATATTTCAAACTCACACTCGTCAGAAAATATTTGATCGCACTCGTATCTTAATATACAATTACATGTGCTTACCACTTTAAAAATTTTGTCCCTCTGCCGTGATTGGCCTCTATGATCTTGTTGATGATACTTCTAAAGTACGATATTTCCTTTTAAATGTCTTGAAGACTTCTGAATTCTCGAGTTTTCAAAAATCTTATTGGAAGAATTCCGGGCTATTTCTAACTTAATTAAATAATAATCGCTGTGCAACGTATAGAGTCAGCCTAAACCATTGTTCTAGTATAAAACATCAGTATGCAACCTCTCTGATAAGTTTGCATTTTTCATTTTCATCTGTTTTTCTGTTTCAGTCTACAATTCCAAACAGCACAGATGATATTTTATCTACGACCTGTACTAGCGCGTTATCAGGCTTTGGTCTAGTTAGCGTCACTCGATATACTCACATTTAGTGAGAGGATAATCGTTGATTACGTGGCTTAAGCTAGGCAGGCTCGTGGAAACGTGCTTGCGAATTCGTGAATGATTGTTAGGGACGTCCGCGTGACGGTAACTACCGGGTATCGCCGTGCCACACCGCCACCCGTGTCTCGTCGAACAGACAGACGGACAGGCACGTGAGGTCACGCGCTCAAGCTTTCGCAGCAGTGTCTCGTCTCGACGCACGCGTTGTCGTGGCCTGCCTAGTCTCTATCTACCATCAAGTACAAAAGACCCAGAGCGACGTATATAATACGGAAGCCAAACCGATTCTTGCACCTTGCGTGATCAGGAAGCGACCGATTTCCGAATTTCGTTCCGTCTGGAGAGACGCCGCACCGACGGTTTCTCGGCCCGTTAACGGGGCGGTACATTTTCACTGGTGTGATGACAAACACGTGGCGCACACCGACAGCGATCTATTTAATGGCTAAACAAAACGTATTCTCTTGTTAAGCCAATCAAGGCGCTCTGCGTCACGAGCTTTTAATTTGTATTATAATTGGTCAGTACAAGTTCGTACACTGTTGGAAATTCGGTGTTACATTTGAATTTGTGACTGGTCAATTTTTTATAAATTCACCCTCACGACACGACAGAATCGCATTTATGAATTTCGGACTCAAATTGCTAAGTGTCGATCGCTTGATCGGTATGACGTTTGGGTTTACTATTTTTTTAGTTAATTAAATAACACTACTTTTGATTCCGGTCCGAAAGATTCCGGAATCGAGGTCGGAAAATGGTAGTTTTATTTGCAAGTAGTTAACTAATGGGACGCAAACTTGTACCCGTTTGATCTTTTGAGGAACGGATTTGAGCATCGATCGTTATGGAATATTGTGAAACGATGAAGAATCAGAGACAAGGAATACATTTTTAGAATGACGACGTGCTTTTTTGTTCGGGACTTTGGGAAATAAGAGAACAGAAGGAAGCCTGACGAATTGGCGAATGTTGATGCGGAATGTGAGATTTTTTCTTATCGTTTCATGAAAAATTGTCACTGTGCACTATATCCTCTTCGCTAGCAAACAATATAATTCGTCATCGAATAACTAAATTATTAACAGTCTCCTCTTGTAATTCTAAAAATTTAGTAAGTACATTTTTTTAAAAAGGTTGATGAAAAATCATGTCTTAGGAAGAATTGCAGTTTCCATCGAATCATTTGGCTGAAAATTCGTTTCGAAAAATCAAGACTTCAGATTTTTTCAATAACAGAAGCTTAAAAGGGTTTCAACATTTAAAAAAAAATGTTATCGTGTTAGCACTTCAAACTTACTCATTTTCGGAGTGATTGCAAAAATTCGAAAATTTGGCTGGCTGAAGTATCGTCCCTGACGGAAAAATTTCTACAACTTTCTACGCCATTTCTACAACAAATTATGAATTTCTACAATTAAGTACGAGATTTCTACAATTTGTTCATTTCGTTAAAAGTTGTAGTTTCTTGTAGAAAAATTCTACAACTTTTTACGACTAATTACAATGTAATACAACAAAAAAGTAGTTTGTTGTAGTTAGTTGTAGAAATAACAAGTTTCTATGATAAAGTATTACTTACTATATCTGCATGATACTTAAAAATTCTAAAAAATTGAAAAGTAACAGGAGTAGTTTCTCGTAGTTTCTCAAAGCAACAATAACTTTTTGCAACTTAATACTACAAAAAAGTAGATAGTTGTAGTTAGGCTACAACTGCGGTACATTTTCGTTAAAAAGTTGTATTTACTACAACTTTCTACAACTTATTACGAAAATCTACAATGGAGAAAAATCTATACAATTGCCGGCGATCTACAATTTTCTACACAAACGTAGGAGATTTTAAACAAAATGTTATATATAGTTGTAGATTTATATAAAATATAGGCGTCCTCTTAACAACCTTTGAGCTAAAATATATTATAAAAATCTACAAGTACGTTAAAATTTGTTTTAAATCTCGTACTCTTGCGTAGAAAGTTGTAGATCGCCGGCAATCGTATAGATTTTTATCCGTCGTAGATTTCCGTCATAAGTTGTAGAAAGTTATAGTAACTACAACTTTTTACGAAAATTTACAACCGTTCTGCCCGCTATCGGTTCAAAATTTCCGTAATAAGTTGTAGTTAGTCGTAGAAAATTCGACAAGTTTGTAAATTTTCATAAAAAATTGTAGTTTTTCAAGCCCAGAAATGAAGTAAAAAGTTGTAGAAACTGCAACTGTCCACAACCATGTTCCAAATCTCGTCCTTTTTCATAGAAAGTTGCAGGAGTAGCGTAGTTTGGCGTAAAGAGTTGTAGTTTTAAGATGTTTTCGCATAGAAAGTTGTAGTTTCCGCGTAGTTATTCGAAGTAAAAAGTTGTAGAAACAGCGCAATTTTGGCGTAGAAAGTTGTGGAAACAGCGAAAAATTGGCGTAGAAAGTTGTAAAAAAAATTTCCGCCAGAGGTGGAATGCCTCATAAAACATGTCAAAGAATTTGCACACATTAGTATAATGACAGTATAATAAATGTTAGTGGATCCTTTGTTTACTAACAGAGAAGTGTTAAAAAGTTGCGCACGAAATGTTTGTAGTTTTCTAATTTCATTCCATAACTCGAAGTAAAACGATAACCCAGATCGCACATACACCAGTCAAAATATCCAACAGCAATCGGTTCGGTCAGTTCGGTTTACAATCTCTCGCAATGCTAAATGAAGATTTAGCTGGGCGCGACCAACTTTGGCATAATGTAGATACGATTTGACCAATGTAGATACGATGTATGATGTATTAGGTAAAGCCTTGAATTATCATTCGTGCTGTAACGTTGTACCGAGAAAATTAGAGAGAGACTCTCTGTTACCGCATACAAAGTTGTAATGCCAGCCGCAGTGCTATGAGGGTTTAAACACCATTCACCAAGCTGGGCTGACCGCGGGTTGGGTGGTGTCGGAAGCGACGAGTCGCACGAGACAGCCGCCCAGTCACTAAATTCCACGGTAACTCGATAGATTTTGAGGGTTTATGTGTCGAAGTTGCGGAATTCCTGGCAGCTTGAGCCTATTTGAAATTATTGTCCATAAACGCAGAATAGATTTGCAATGAAGCAAAATAAATGTTCCACTAACTGATATGGCTAAAAAGCTATTAAAAAATTGTTTGCTATTATTTCGTATGAGGATCTGGAATTTTTGCTTCCTGGTAGAATCTTTATTTTCATGAAACTATTTTTTCTTTTTCTTTACAGATTTTCATTTCTGGGTACATAAATGTATCTATGTATTTCAATTGTTAAATCCGTTTGTGTTTGTAGGTCGGAAAAAATACCTGTACTAGATTAATGGAAACACGTTTCGACGTACATAGACATTAAAGCGTGTTGTTGGGTGGGAAGATTTGTTCTGTATCGCGAGAGAAAGACAAAGATATGCCGATCAGTCGCGTAAGGGTTAAGAGGGGCTTCATACCGAACCCCCGCTGGGCAGTTTCGTACTGGGTGAAAGAGAGACAGAGATAAAAGTGGACCTCGAAAAAAGGGGGAACCCCCGTGGCGATAATTAGGGGCCCGCGAGTGTTTCTGGCCTTCGAACAGCCGGCCTTGAAGTTTTACCGCGCCGACGTCGTTCTTTCCTCGCCCAAAACATCACCAGTCATCTGGCGCGCTAACCCGCCCACAATGCCGCTCTCTAGTGATAAAGTCAGTGGCGACATAGAGTGAGAAGCGGTATTGTGTGTTCTCGTTTCATCGCTTTTGCTTCTCACTCTCTATCGATCACTGACTTCGAAATTTAAACAATAATCGATACTATACAAAATCAGCACGTCTTAAAGAAATTTTTTTTATCGCTGGCTGTAATCCAGCTAATTCATAATAATGAGTTGAATTTTTGTGAAGCTTAAAGGTGCCAAAAAAATGCATCTTGGGGCAACTAAATCGAAGTAAAATGTTTGGATGTAAAGCATACGATGAAGATTCCATGTCCTTGATCGCTCATAACTTTGTCATCGTCAGGCAAAAAGAAAAAAAAATTCCTAGGTCCAAATTGTAAAAAGTTGTAGGACATGATTTATTTTAAAAACGTAAAAACAATTGAAATAATTACACAGAAAAAATTAATATTTTCCTAATTAAATTTTAAAAAAAACTTAATTCTATTTACATTCACAATTTACATAAAGTGTGGAGAATATCGTGAAATGGATGATTAACCTTCATTATTTTGTACGCTATTTTTTGCAATTCGTCATTGACGTTAAAACAACTATAAACGTTTCTAAAATACGCGACCCTTCCAAACATTTCGTGATTGTGCACAGGCAAAAAACAATTTGTATCCACAACAAACGTACTTAAGTATTGGGGATGGTCAAAACTGGTACGTCTACCATAGTGCTTATAGCTACATTGAACAATTTTCCGTTTTTTTTTTTTTTTTTCTAGGTCAAGTGTTTTTTTTTTTTTCTTTGAAATACGAGGAGGCTTCGACACACCCAAGTCAACGAGAAGTAAAAGAGAACGCGAGCTCTCATTCTGACCGACTCCGGTGCATCGTATAAGCCGCAACATCAATCTCGCATATGTCTTGGCTAGGGTGGATTCCCCACTCTTTCCGAGACCAAACTAGCAGGCAGCCCGCCGTGTAGTTCAGGTTTTCCTTGGTCATGACGCTGTCATCTGGTTGCCGAAGCCGCCCAACGCCAAAAGACCATTTTTCTGTTTCTTTTTCTTGTATGCTTTTTTCTTCCACTTTTTCTTGTTGTTGTGGAAAATCCGCGGCGCACGCCGTTGTCTTGATTTTCTCTATTCTCGTGGAATTGCGGGGGTTGATTCTGACTCTTCTCTATGTCTCCCCCGAGTCTCATTCACCGCATCTGCTCTTGTTTGTAGGTGGTCGAAATTTAGAACCTCCTTTTGCAATCTACAGTTTGATACTGAACGATGGCAACAATCGACAAATCATTCTTAATATCGATTTTTTTTAAAAATAATACGATATTGGAATCTGTTATTTTATATTGATATGAATATGAAGAAAGATATTGTGAAATTTATATTGTACACCAGAACGAAACAGCCTTATAGTCATTCAGACTGGTGGAAGAAAAATGTAATCTTCGTGTTCTCTTTATCAGCGACTTTAGTAGGCGATTTATTTCTAAGAGTGTAATAATAAATCTATGTATTAACGGCGTTTTTTGCAGACTTTTTGTAGAATGTATGCTTTTCGCTTCCTCATAGAGGAAGCTTTGTTATGGTGGACATTTTTTTTTCGAGATTTTCATGAAATCGTGTTCAGAATGTCCCAAAACGTCTAGAAAATATATTCAGAAAAAACGTCCGGATGTATCTGTGTGTCAGGCCTCCAAAATTCAAACCCCTATAACTCGAGGATGATTAGACCGATCGGGCTGAAATTTGGCATACAAGTAGAGTGGTTGGGCCTCTATATTCAGGATAATTTACAAAAAAATTGGGACTCCCGTTCAAATTTTACGAGACTTTGAATTTTTCGAAAAAAGTTTGTTCGCGCTTTAGGTGTTGCAAATATTGAGTTATGGGGCTAAAAAAATTTCCAATCGTTGGCAAACATCAACTTTCGATACCAAATTTGGTGAGAATCGATCAACAGATGAAGATTTGGCAAGGATGTTTTTTTATTTACCGAAAAAATGTGTGTTTCCTCTCTAGCTTTCGCAAATTTTGAGTTCTCGGGCTAAAATATTCTCCAGTGGTAGAGTAACATAAAAAAATCTATGATTTAGAATTTGGTGAGGATTGCTTGAAAAATCCAATTTCTACAACATTTTAAAATCTTCAAAAAAAAGGGTGTTCCCGTTGCACAGCTGGTTTATTATTTCGAAGAGTGAAGAAGTTATTCAATGATCAGTAAATGTTCACGCACTATAAAGTTTCTTTCTCATAAAGGAAATTTTGTAGATATTTATAATTTACAAAGCTTCCTCTACGAGGAAGCCAAACACAAACCAATGTACTTCGTCTAACACTGCTCTACGGGCAATCTTGAACAGGAATGCGCAAGTGATTTGCACCCTTTTTTCAAGTCGATAAACTTATTGCGATTCGGCGATCACATAACAGCGAAATCGTTCAGTCGGGAGGCTTATAAACGAGCTTCACTATTTCTATTTTCGATACGCCATATCTTTTTCAACAGAGGAGTAAATAATTTCTTCACAAAACTTGTACAATACTATAAAGTGAAAATCACAAAAAATGTTGACCTACAACTGATTCAAAAGATAATACTCTCTCCTCTGCATGCTGATATGTGTTATAGTGTCAGTTGATATCCAAAAATATGCGTATCGCGATTGTTGCGTTTGGCTACGATCAAAACTATGCTCGCTGTCTTCGTCGTTCTCCCTCGCGATAACAGCCCATAGATAAATCTGACTCATAAGTTACGAGGGTTGTTCCCACGAGACGCACCCAGGAGGGATACCTATAGAGTATTGGGTACAGTTATAGCGCGGGCAACGGGTATTCTGCAGTTGCGTCGACGAATGGCTCGGGGGTCGCGTTGATCTCCACGCGTCGCTCGTTTCGTATCTCGGCAGGCGCGCAACGCCACAAATGCCGGGAGATTTTCGAAGCGTCGCCAAGCACAATCGGTCTCGCCAAACAGACAGAGAGAGAGAGAGAGAGTGAGAGAGAGAGAGAGAAAGAGAGAAGGAGAATCCAGCAGCGCGAGCCGAGAAAAGCAAAACGCAGAGTCGCGTGGTATCAAGATCTCTTTGCATTTCTACCAAGAGGGGGATGAAACTCTGGGGCGGCAGGAGGGGGGGAGGGGGTCGCTCTCGCCCCCGTAGCTCACCCGGCAGTCGCTGTGCCACCCCCGTTCGCTTATCTCCGCATTATTCCCGAAGGGCGAGCCCTCGACGGCCTGGGACCCTGCAGATAACGCTTCCCCTTCGTAGCTCCTTCCCTTTCCCTTTTCCGTCCGGCATCGAGACTGTTATGTCGCGCTCTCTCACTCTCTTCTTCATCCATCTGCGATTCGTGACAATCGGGTTATTTTGCTCATATGTGTGTTTGTTACACATTGCTGAGGACTTTATTCCCTTTCTTGGAAACCAGATTTTTTTTTTTTTTTTTTTTTTTACATTATACCAAAAGAAATGATAATTGAAGGCATTGGAAGTATTTGAGAGATAATCATTTTTACTCTTTACAAATTCAACGAAATAGTTTAATGATATTCAAGTATGAATACATATAATTCTTCGAGAAAGTGAGAAGATATTTTTGAAATCAGTTCCCCTTTGTAAATTTAACAAACTACCTCTAGGCCAAAAATAATGATCTTGCAATTTTAATTTGGACAATAATATTTAAACTGCTGACTCACCAAAAAAAACGGATATTACCTCGAAAACTAGAACGTCGATGTTGCAAAAATAAAGTTTACTGGTGCACTCTATAAAATAAGTAAATTTTGGGTAAAATAAAACTGAATAATTCAGCGTAATTTCAATGAAAGCTCAACCGATGTGAGAAGCCGAAAAATCTCTTCTCCTTATTTTCTCTAAATAGAATCTATGGTATGGAACTTTCTCAATGATCATGCCGCAAAGTTCATTTATACTTTCTTCTCTCTCTCTCAGATCGTGTGCTTGAATCTATGTCCGTCTATCTTACGTGCCCACTCTGCTATACATTGCGTGAGCGCTTTTATGCCCTCCCTTATAGCCTTAGCCCGAGAGAAAAGAACGAGAAGAAGAAGAAGAAGAAGAAGAGTACAGTAAGAAAGAGAGAGACAGAGTTGGACTGAATGGGTGGGTGGGTGGTCGGTCGGTCGTGAAATAAGCTCTGTAGACTGCAGGATTTCGGTGGTTAGGCTTGGGGCGGCTTAGAGGGGTGCAAACCAACTGAACGCAAAGCAACCAACCAACCCCAGGCCAGATCTCCTCGTGTTGCCCTGTCTCGCAACTCGCACGATCTCTCTTTCTCCCTCCGGTCGCGGTCTCTCGCCCCGCAAACCAACCAACGACCATCACTACCACTATATATCCAAGCTCTGTGTCGCACCCCTGTGCGAGCAGTCTAGCGAACACCCCAACAGCAGCAGCAGCAGCAGCAGCAGCAGCAGCAAACCAGCGAGGACCCCACGGTTGCCCGCAGCTCCATGAGATCCCAGCTGCCGATGACGTTTCCACGTGGATACCCACGAGGCTCGCGTGTTTTCGACGTTGGACGCACGCCGATGATTTTTATCCCACTCTCAAAGGCAACAAACGGTGCACCACGTCGCCCTCACTCACGTCGACAAACCAACCCACACACTCCCAAGGCTTCTCCGACTTGAGTTTTGAAGTTTACTTATGAGCTCGAGAACTGAGATCCGATTCACAGAAATGATCTGCAAGAAAAAGGATTAAACAGCCCATTTCAATTTACGTTGAATGGAGATAAAAGTGTGACGCAAAAGAGGATGCCAAATAGTTGCGCAATGATTCCTCATTATTTTCCACATTTTAGAATGAGTCAATGGAGTCTGGCTCGAAAGTAAATAATATATTCTTGACTGCTCGCATCTAGGCGTTTGGATCACTTTGAATTTCGATGCATCCTCCAGTCTGGAATATAGTCTTTACGTGGTGCATATTTTTGCGTCCGTCGAGCTGTTTATTCCAGATTAGGAATGCACTTTGACATTAAACTGAAAACCATTGAGATATCGAAAATTCGAACAAAAGGAGCTTTACCAAATTTACAAATATCTTTCTTCTTTTGTGCTGGTACAGAAATAGGTCCGCCAGGATGAAAATAAATTCGTAGGATGAATCCAAGTGTGAGAGATGTCCATCAAGACAGCACTCCTCGGCACAATGAAAATATATACATAGAACTGATTCAGGAGGTTCCACAAGTGAAGTGTCGAGTGTCTCCCTCTCTCTCTCTCTCTCTCTCGCTCCCGGAACTCGGATGAGAGATCTCTACCTGTCTGCGTCCACATTCTTGTTCGTTGGCTACTGCTCCTGCTGGTGCCACCAGCGAGAGCTAAACCTTATAGTATAATCCTTTCACCACGGGACGTCAATGGCCACGCAGATACATATCGATATAGATGGATATCAAAAACTCTTCTTAACAAGACGTATTCTTCGATCGAGTGCAGAGAGCTCCACGTAAAATTCGTTATATATTTCTTCATGGACTCTACGCACATAATGTCCTATATATTTTTTCTTATCGTACTCATTCACCTTCTTTCTGATTCTCTGTAGATTTTGGTACCGTACTTTAAGGTGTGCCTATGGCCAACAAGAAAAAAAAAAAAAAAAGAAAGGCAACGCCAGAAGATCTGACTCCACTATTTCTCTTCTTCCTGTTCTTGTTCTTTAGCCACAATCGATGTGCCTCGTCGGCACAAATGGTTTCCGGCTTTTTTCAGTCATAATCGTCATCGCCATAACCGAAGTTAAGTATCGTCTTGCTGCTGCTGCTGCTGCTGCTTTGGTACAGGAAGGCCATGTTGTGCACGTAGCGCCTGCTGCGTTTTACTCTGGCTCTTCGGGTCGTTTGCTTTTTTATTTTCTTTATTCTCCTTGTCCACGCCATACCTTCGTGGCTTGAGGAGCACATCCGCGACAGGGGTGCGCTAGAATGCTTGGTCATCTTTTGATCGATTCCTCGCGCAATTTTGTAGGGCTTTCTTTGGACGATTTCTGATACAGGACAATTGAACGGCTTCCTCAGTTCAATTCCTAGATTTTGTTTCTAGATTTTGTACAGATTTTCTTACCAATCTTAGTAGGATCGCTGTTATATTTTCGCTTGTCTTCGTTTTTTCTTGTTGCAATTTTGCTTCATACAGGATGCTTTGTTTTCGTGACATTTTTTTCAAGATTGCCTTAGAAAAAAATCTCTGGTGTTGGTGTGAGTGTGTGCTATGAGTTAAAAAAGTGAAATTTCGGAGGAAGGTTTGGATTTCTAACGCTGCAAATTTAATTGGAATTGGTTATATAAATTGTTATTAAATTTTTATATTTAACATGATTTTTGTAAATTGGATATACTATTGGCTATACTTATTGTTGGAATCATGTTCAACAGATGGTTTTATCAGTTTTGGTAGTTCTGTAAAACTTTGTATATCCGTGAAAAAACAAATATATATATATATATATTTTCGATATTATTGGGACCTGTAGGTTTGCTTTCTCTAGCAAACTTCAGGATCGACCTCTCTTGTGAGATACGCACGAGTACGAAGCAGGGAACCAGGGAGTTTAATAGCACAGGGGCTATCACAGTCCCTAAGTGGGCTTCCTGCCCGCTTCGGAATTATAGATAATGTTGGATAATAATAAGAGAGCGGGGCCAGACACAGGGCATCTCTCTAACCATACCCAGGTACCAATAACATCAGCGACGCGATGCCCGGTGCTGGCTGCATATATCGTATAGCTGACTACGAATCAGCACATCCGCACTCACTCTTCTGCAGACAAAAGTACTTGTGTATCGTACAAGTACTGTATACGTAATCTATTTAAAAAGAGTCACCTGTATATGGGGCATTGTGTCCCGTTACGAGTGATCAAAATGTCGAAGTGTTCTAGAAAAAAATTTGTCCCAGTCTTAAAAATGAAAAAAATTAGAAGAATTATTAGAATTACTTCAATATTTTTCTATATGCAACAAGGAATTTCTGGGAATTTTTTTCAGATTTTTTTTGAGCGATTTCAATTTTTTTTAAATTTCTTAGATTTTTTTAAATGATGAATCATTAGATATAAAAAAAAATTCGTATTCGTGGCTTTTTTTTAGGTAGCACAGACAAACGAAGATATCATTTTTTATATTAACTATTAGAGATTTTTTTGTTAATACAGATTTTTTATTATCAAAGCATTTCTATGCGACAAGAGAACCGGAATAAAACTTATAGAATGAGGGATGAAAAACAATATTATTTATTATTTTATAGCAACTCGAGAAATTACGATGACGAAGATATCTTCTTCATCGCGAAATTACAAGATTCACAACACAAAAAAAAAGTACACGAACTAAAAATGCGTTTTTCCTTTTTTCCTGAGGAAATGCATAAAGAAAAAAATGCCGCACAGTAAAAAATAAGTTATTTTAATAAAATAAGTCTGTAGTAAATAAGTAAAGTAACAAATTGGTTTATTCATTTTACAAAAATAGTTTGCATTTACAATTTTTCGTGTTAAACGTCAAATAATTTGAAAAAAGCCTGCAAATTGATTTGCGTCACCCAAATCTTCGTCCTAAAAATTTCATAACTATTTGTTATGATGATCTAAAAAAAGAAAACCATGAACTCTATTGATGTAATGAAAGAATTTTTTTTTATCAAACAATTTATAATTCAAATTTTTAAAAAATTCAAATCGCGTAAAAAAAATCTAAAAAAATCCCACATATTCTTTATTACACATATAAAAATATTAAAGCAACAATCAAGAGAGTACTAATCCTCGGTTCCAATTTTCTTCACCGTTAATATCCGAAAAAATCTTCAAAACCAATGAAAGCCGAAGTTCCGAAAATTCTGGATCCAATTTCAACATTTTGAAATATTTGACACACAATTTTTTCGGAATTTTGATTTTTTTAACAACCCTCGATATTTTTATTAAAAAAAAAAATCACAAATCCGGCAAATACACTTTTAAAACCCAAAAAAAAAAAAAAAAAATCTTTGCGCCATTTAGAGTCAGAAGAATAACATAAAAAATCATGGACCAGATCGGAGAGGTCGAGGGTCAGAACCAGCTCGAATTGGTACGGAATGCCCCATATATACATATATAAAGCAGTATGGAGTATTGGTCAGAGGGCAGGCGAAGTATATAAGTATAGGGTTGAAAATAGTGGGTGGGGTAGGTGGGTCGCCTTTGCGATCGTTGGGCTCCCTGGCTCTCGGAGTCAGCTTTGCCTTCTGCTCGACTAGCTATAGAGAAGGGAGAAAGGAGAAGGAGGCGAAGGCGGAGGTAGGAGGACGTTCTCCTCATCGCCGTTGTCCTCCCGACGTACTACTTACCTATATATAGTATACCAGCAACGCAGCAGCAGCAGCATCAACAGCAGCAGCAGCACCAGCAGCAGCAGCAGCAGCAGCAGCGACCCAGCAGTCTGTCGGGCCCACTACGTGTCGGGTCAAAGAGTCAGCCTCCCGGGACCCCCCTTCGGCTTCATCGCACGTTCGCTAGAGAGAAACAAGAAAACAGAGAGATGAGCGTTGATTTTTTTTTTCTTTTTTTTTTATTTATTTTTTTTTATTTTCTAAATATTTATTTTATTTTTATTTCTACAGCCTCGTTTACCTTGCCGCGCGCTCTTCACCCCGGAATTATCTCTCTTTTTCTTCAATCTACCTTCGCCTCCGGCTGGCTGCTGACTCTGTAAGGTGCAGCGAATATTTTTGTTTTTTGTTTTTTGTTTTTTTTTTCTTTTGCGGGTCCTGCATGCAGAATCTCAGATATGAGTACGTTTCAGATTTATAAGTTGTATCTGCATATATTAGCGATGAATGTGTTTTTGTTTTTTTTTTTTACTTAAATTGATATATTGTTTTTTTTATTTCATTTTTATTGACACGTGGTAAGGAATCTGACGAAATGCATGAAACTATTCGCTGATGACAGTATTGTAATTTTGAGGATTTAAAAGAAAAATTATTTACTTATTTATAGGTATCATTTTGAGAAGCTGAGATTTTATTTTTTCGTATTACAATTTTGTAAACGCCGTCTTATGAAATTTATCAAGAAAGCGGGAATTTCAAAAACGTTGAAGAATCTTTTAAATAGAATGCAAAAAGATTTGGAAGAATCAATGAAATGTGTATCATTCGAAAGAAAACTAAGTTTTCTGAAAATCTGTGAATCCATTTTTTTTTTTTTTTTCAACCAATTAATTGATTTCTTTTTGCATAATTACTTTTCACAATCAACTTTCTTGCAGTCTTTTTCTCTTGTCACCTAGATTCTCAGACTATAAAATGAGAACATACAATGTTTCAATTCGGGAATTTGAAAAAATTGTACGATAAATCCACAACTTTTTTACAAGTACATTTGGACTGCTGTAGACGTTTGCAGACTTAACGTTACAATTATTTTATTATGATAAAAATGTTTCCCGGAATTAAGTACTAAGAGAGTAGATTTTGTGATTAAAAAATTAATTAACGTGTCATAAATTAACAGAATTCAATAATAATGATTATTTAACTTTTTTAAAATAAATTTTTATGTTTAATTTTTGTTTTATGATACAGTAAAAAAGGGTGCAAATGAATTTGTATTTTACTTCCTCATTGTTCAAAATTGGCTGTAGAGAGCTTTGTAATTTATAAGTATCAACAAAATTTTCTTTATGAGAAAGCAAAACAAGTTATTTTTTTTTTTTTGTATAAGCGTTCCAAAGACTAATCCGTTCATAGTCCGTTCACATAGAGAATAATAATCAAAATAACAATGAAAATGTCGTATAAACTGGATTTTTCAACCAATCCTCACCAAATTCTAAATCATAGATTTTTTTATGTTAGTCTACCACTGCAGAACATTTTAGCCTGAGAACTCAATATTTCCGAAAGCTAGAGAGCAAACACACGTTTTTTGAAAAATTCAAAATGTCATAAAAATCGGTTTTTTCAACCGATCCTCACCATATTTCAACTCATCCATCGTTTGATGTTTGTCTAGGATTGGACATTTCTTTACCCTCAATATTTGCGGCGCGTACAAACTTTTTTCGAAAAATTTCAAAGTCTCGTAAAATTCGAACGAGAGTCCCAATTATTTTGTAAATTTCCTAAATATCGAGACCTAACCACTCTACTTGTATGCCAAATTGCAGCTCGATCGGTCTAATCGTCCTCGAGTTATAAGGGTTTGAATTTTGGAGGCCTGACACACACACACACACACACACACACACACGTACATCCGGACATGTTTCTGAATATGTTTTCTAGACGTTTTGGGACATTCTGAACACATTATCATGAAAATCTCGAAAAAAAAAAATTTTTACCATAACAAATCTGCCTCAATGAGGAAGCAAAGTGGTAGCGTTTATTTTTTAGTACAATAGAAAAATTAATTATGGTGTCGTATTTGTGTAGAATTTAATATTTATTTGCATTTTTTAAATCCTACTCTATAAGATTGAAGTCAAAACTAATTTGTAATTATTAAAATATGCAATACTTAAAAAATTTTGAAATAAAAAAAAAAGAATTAAAATAAATCTGTGGAGGTTAATCGATGGTTGCACCAGCTACGAGAATAGGCTTCCGTGTCCCCTGTGAAGAACGGAGCAACCCCCGTAACTAAGTATCAACTACCCCCCGCAGTTTGAGAGGAGCTTTATTCTTCTTACAAATTCAACCCTCGTTCCCGCTGCGCCACCCGTGCACCACCAGCTAACGTTCTATGTACACGCTTCGATGCAACGTTACCATAACGCACCATAAAGTGGCGATATGATATTCACCCCTTATGAGCCACGAGCTAGAGGAGGAGCAGAACGACCAGGGGAATAACTTGCTGGTCGTTGATGTCGCGCCCGCCCAACGCGCCCACATTTCACGGGGACACCTGTTTCACTGCGCTTCTACTAGGACTCGTAAATATATATTTTTGCCTCCTCTCTATAAGATTCTCTATATTAGTTATCGCGTGAAGAAAAATGCTCTTGTTACACGAACAAAAAATGCGTTTTTCCTTTTTCCCTGAGAAAATCTATTTAAAAAACCAAACAGTAAGAAATAAGTTATTTTACAAAACTTGTTTTTTAATTATTTGATGCTTAACACGAAAAATTTTAAATGACAAATCATTTTTGTAAAATGAATAAACCAATTTGTTACTTGTTTAATAATAAAAAAGGTTATAAAAATGGTTTGTCATTTACAATTTTTATTATTAAATTATATGACGTTTAACACGAAACATTTTAAATGACAAATCATTTTTGTAAAATGAGTAAACCAATTTGTTACTTGTTTAATAATAAAAACGGTTACAAAAATGGTTTCTCATTTACAATTTTTATTATTAAATAAGTAACAAAATGGTTTATTCATTTCACAAAAATGGTTTGTCTTTTAAAATTTTTCGTGTTAAATTTGACACCAATCATGATTCACTGTAAGTCCGTTTGTGTACAAAATATCAGCGTGATATAAATAAAAATATAATAATATAAATATAAAAATATAAATATAAAAATATAAATATAAAAATATAAAAATTCAAGATCCTATATAAAATTTGAATCGCTTGACCGATTTGCGTCAAATCTGTACTCAAATTTTGTTTAATGGTAGTCCATATGTGAACCATATTTAAACTAAATCTGAAAAAGTTTCGATTTTTTTTTTTCGTGACATCATTTTTTTCTTTATTACAGATAATCAATAATCGTGAAATCATGTCGAAAATTGCCGCCAGATATCTCAGAATTTACAGAAGTTGAAGTCTTTCCAGACATTTAAAGAAAATTTGGAATTCCAATAAAATTAGAACCGTTCCATGGATTCTCGCCAAATTTGGTACACATCATGGTTTGATGGTAGTCCATTTACATACCAAATTTCAGCTCGATATTTCTCAATTAGCGAAAGTTATAGAATCGTGAACACGATTTTGTCAAAATTTTCAAAATTCTGTAAAATTTGAATTTTTCAACCGATACGCGTCAACTACAATCCCAAACGTTGTTGTATGACAGACTAATTGCGTGCCAAATTTGAAGAAGATACATCTAAAATTACGACAGTCATTGTGCTTACAAAAAAATCTGCACACACACACACACATACAGAAATTTCGTATAAATAACTTTTCTCGACGTTTTGGACCATTCTGAGTGTCCTGACATGAAAATCTCAAAAAAAAAAAAAAAAAAAAGATTTTTCCCCAAAACAAAGGTTCCTCTATGTGGAAGCAAAAGGATGTAAATTTCGACTTTACATATCATATTAAAAGAACCAATTAATTATTTTATATTACGTTGAAACATAAAAAATTGAAATTGCTGCACGAAAAATGTGACGAAAACAAAGCTACCCTCAATGAGAAAGCAAAATTTGTAAAATTCATAAATTTAACAAAAATATTATCTGAGAAACCGTGCAATATTCGAATATATTTGTATTGAGAATAACGTTGGGTTTCAATAACTGAAAACAATTGTCAAGAAGTGGCAAAGAAAAAAATATTTCTAATATTAATTATCTTAAATTACTTAATAATTATTTCAAGCAAATATTAATAATTGCTGTAAAAAATACTCACCCCTATTCGAGAGGAAAGTATTTTGAATATATTTTTTTTTCGAATATTGCTCATCTGCAATTATTCTTTCGATGTAAAAGAAAAAAATTACATTACAAATTGTCGAGCCAATTTCACCGGTAATGGTATAGTAAGGCAATTACTGTTTTACCTCCAATTCGCTCGATCATAACACAGAAAATGGGGAGAAGAATGTGGGGAGTATTTCGCTGTAGTCTCTCGTGACGTGGCGCAAAATTCGTGATAGAAGGGTCAGGGGGTAGTTTTTCGGAAGCATACGGGGTTGCAAGGGCTCGTGGACAGATGGTGGGCGTACATCTTTTTCACGTTCGACAGCTCTCCCCGAGTTACTGAAGCGTCGGAGCGTGTACCCGTAATGTAGACGATCGAGGCCTCTCCGCTGCCTTCGTCTTGCCTCTGTAATATCGAGTCGATAATATGCCTCCAATTACATTTGCATTTTAAGAAATGCAAAAAGTAACATTTCAAGTGGAATGTGAGAGATAAAGAGAGAATTATTTCACTTTGGAAAAAACAACAAGAAACACTTGACATAACGTTGGAGGTCCAGTCATGCATAACCAGAACAAAAATGAAATGATTAAAATTTAAATAATGATTAAAAATTTGAAATAAACGAAACCTGTATTAATCAAAATTTGAGCACTTCGAGACGTGAGAAAAATCGTTAAAAATGTGAACTTGATTGAAGGTACCTAGAATATTGATTATTAAAGATAATAATGCCAAAAAGTTATTCAAGTTGCTTCCTCATTCTTCCACTTTTGACGAAGGAACCTCTATGAGGAAGTATGATGATCAATTTTGGCTTCTTCATAGAGGAAGCTTCGACAAAAGTGGAAAAATGAGGAAGCAATTTGCATAGTTCGACTTTGCAGCTTTGTTTTACTTCTTTTCCACTAGAAAATAAAATATCTCGTGATTTGGGAGAGCTACTGCCCAACCGACATTTTTCAAAATGCCACCAAATTTTAACAGCTTGATTTCCGTCAAATTTGTACTGGAACCCTGTTCTAGGGTCATACACATTGGCTCACTCTATTTAAGTTTTATGCAAAAAATGTAGATCAGTTTCTTGAACCGTTCTGGAGTTATAGTATTTTTTTTTACATTACGAAAATACAAATTCCGACAAAATCTTAACTACATTATCGATTTCGGCTAAATTTAATATTAAACATCGACACATTTTATTGAAATTTTATGCAAAATTTTACATGAGATACTTGAACCGTTCTCGAGTTATAGCATTTTATAAAAAAATTACGAAAATGCGAAATTCTATAAAATCTGAACTACTTTATCGATTTTGCCTAAATTTTGTATTAAACATTGACACACTCCATTTAAGTTTTACGCAACATTTTTGATTAGTTACTTGAAGCTTTCTCGAGTTATAGAATTTTCAAAAAAATTTCGAAAATTTCAAAATGCCGTAAAATCCGAACCGCTTTAACGATTTCATCCAATTTCAATACCAAACAACATTGAACGTATCTCCAGTTTTGCGTTTTTCTAACAAATTAGAAACTACATAAAATCTTAATGACTATATATATTTTGTCAAAAATTGCAACATTCAAATCGGGACAAGTACTCTACTTGCGTGCCAAATTTGAGGCTGATCGCTCATACGGTTACCGAGTGAGAGGCGATTGAATTTTCGAAGCCCACACATACACACACATACACACACACACATACGGATGATTTTCTAAATCACTTTTCTCGACTTTTTAGACCATCCTGAGTATGCTGACATGAAAATCTCGAAAAAAAAATGTCATGCAAACAAAGCATTCTCTACGAGGAAGCAAAAAATAAAAAAAAAAACAAATTGACGGTACTACGATTTCCGTGGCACCAAAACCACCCTTCATGTTTAGGCCAAAATGAACACTTTTTCAAGAATAAAAAAATCGCAATTTCAGGTTTAGACGGTGAATCTAAAGAAAAGCAATAAAAAGAACCTAAAGAATCTAAAAGAGCCTAACTAAACCTATAAGAACTTGAAAGAACCTAAAAGGGCCCAACAGATCCTGAAATCTGAAACAGTTCTAGCTTTTTAAAAAATGTCGATTTTTTAAAAACTTCATAAAAGTGTTCATTTTGGTCTAAATATGAAGAATGCAACGAAAAAATTTGAATTTGACCGGTGTAGAATTTTGCCTGTGTAGATTTTTGCTGTGTTGAGTTTGTACTTGTGTAGACACGGCATTCTACAGTGTCGAGCATTGTGTAGAGATGCTGTTGTGTAGAGTTGGGGTATGTGTAAAATTGCTGTTGTGTAGAACCGAGCATTGTGTAGAGATGCTGTTGTGTAGAGTTCGGGTATGTGTAAAATTGCTGTTGTGTAGAACCGAGCATTGTGTAGAGATGCTGTTGTGTAGAGTTAGGGTATGTGTAAAATTGCTGTTGTGTAGAGTTGGGGTATGCGTAAAATTGCTGTTGTGTAGAACCGAGCATTGTGTAGAGATGCTGTTGTGTAGAGTTGGGGTATGTGTAAAATTGCTGTTGTGTAGAACCGAGCATTGTGTAGAGATGCTGTTGTGTAGAGTTGGGGTATGCGTAAAATTGCTGTTGTGTAGAGTTGGGGTATGCGTAAAATTGCTGTTGTGTAGAGTTGGGGTATGCGTAAAATTGCTGTTGTGTAGAACCGAGCATTGTGCAGAGTTGGTGTTGTGTAGAGTTGATGATGTGTAGAGTCGGATTCTGCAGAAGTGCTGTATTGCCTGTGCAGCCAAAGCTCTCGTAGAATATTTATATAGATCTGAGAGATTGTACGATCACTGGACGATCACTCGTCTGTCGAAGAGTCTGAGCGAAGGGGTCAATTTTCTCATCTGAAGAGCTGACAGGAGAAGTAGGGCGAAGGAGTAAGGGCGAATTATGGTAAGAAAGGGGGAAAAACTGCCGAGGGATAGTAAAGCGAGTTTTAATGTGTCGGTGGCAGGGGACCATTCAAGCTTGAGTAGAAAGAGAAGCAAGTAATACAGTACTGTATAGTAACAGCATTAGGGGTGGCAATGCCTATTGCAACTTTCTCCATGCTGCACGTTATACTATACAAGCAAGTGGAGCCGAGAAGCACGCTACGCTGTACCGCTCCCGTACACCGTCCGGCGTGACGAACCGAGTCACTTGACTCGTGCTCGTGGGCCAGAACAATTGAACATACGGCAGCGTTTCGACGACTCGCATCATCGATCTCTGTTATTGGCTCTTCTGCATTCCCGCACTATAAATTACATTTTATTTATATAAAATTATATAAAATACCAAAAAATTGGGTACTATCGATCGAGGGATGCGAAGGATTTTTGTGTATGTCACAAAAGCATGGGGGTAATACAGGTCATATACAACGATTTTTTTTTTTTTTTTTTATACTATGCACACTTTTTTTATACTTTCGCGTGCTGAGGAAGCCGAAATTGTAAAAATTCTGTAAAAATGGCTCTTCTGCATTCCCGCACTATAAATTAGATTTTATTTATATAAAATTATATAAAATACCAAAAAATTGGGTACTATCGATCGAGGGATGCGAAGGATTTTTGTATACGTGACAAACGCATGGGGGTAATACGGGTCATATACAACGATTTTTTTCTTTTTTTTCTTTTTATGCTCTGCACACTTTTTTAAATACTTTCGCGTGCTGAGGAAGCCGAAATTGATCAACATACCTCCTCATCGAGGTAACTTTGTAAAATTGGCTCTTCTGCATTCCCGCATTATAAATTACATTTTATTTATATAAAATACCAGTAAATAACAAAATCGTTGAGTGGTAAATATTTTTTTTAACAAAAAAATTGGGTACTGTCGATCGAGGGATACGAAGGATTTTTGTATACGTGACGAAAGCATGGGGGTAATACGGGTCATATGCAACGATTTTTTCTTTTTTTTTCTTTTTATGCTCTGCACACTTTTTTAAACACTTTCGCGTGTTGAGGAAGTCGAAATTGATCAACATACCTCCTGATCGAGGTAACTTGATAAAAATTCGAAAATAATGAAGAAGTAATGTGCAAAAGTTCTACTTTTAGTGTTAATGAAGCCTCGAGAAGATAATGTTTTTTTTTTTTAAACTGAAACTTTGAAGATTTGTTTTTTTTTTACACAAAATAAACATTGTAGAGACGTAAATTAGGAACATATTCGATCAGAGGAAACTCTGCGAAACAGCATTTCATTGAGTCAGATGGCTATATAGTAATGAAGAGTCCGCCGTATATGCGTAGAAGAGGGGTGCTTGACTCTCGATTGACGAGTAGTCGCGCGTGATACTGGTGGCCCCGCTCCGCTGTATAGTCGAGATTGGCCGCGGGCGGTCAGGCGAACGTATAGCTAGCCGGGTGCGCGTTTACGAAGCAAATGGCTCGAAAGTAAGCGCGTGGTATGCCCCGTGGCAGAGCGGCGAACGGGAGATAGAACTCAAGTGCAATACGCCAATGAACACGGTGAAGAATAAGCACAAATTCGTGATAATAATCGTTACTCACACGATTTGGCTTGGAAAAAAAAGCGATCTAGATCGAATCATTGGTCGCCACACCAATCCATCGAAAAACTTGGAATTCCTAGACACGGAATTTCGAGCCATGCACAAACGTTCTTATAAATTCTGTGGCTGAACTGGGGGGGGGGGGAGGATGTGGCTAGTTATTGAAAATAATGATGCAAAGAAATCTGAAAAATTCACCTACGTACCATTGGCTTCTGTATTTTGGACCGAAAAAATACAGATATTTGGGCACTGTCGATTTTTTAGATTAGGCAAAAAAAATTATATTATGGATATGAGACGATTGACTGTTAAGAATAGTGTACGAAGCACGACAAAACATTGACATGTCGGAATATTAAAAATTGTAGGAGGAGATACTGTTTTTCGAATCATAGACGATATTTTTATTTTTTACTTTTAGGTACAACTTTTTTTTTCGTTAAGTGCAATTTAATGGATATTAGGTCCTATAATGTTAATTGTTTCGACGCATATTTCCAGAGATTTGATTTTTTTTTTGATAATTATTGAAAAAATTATCGCCCCCTACAATTTTTAATATTCCGACTTGTAAATTCTTTTTTTGTGCTTTGTATACTATTCTTAACAATCAATAGTATCAGATTTTTTTTTATATGATTATTTTTTGCCTAATCTGAAGAAATTACAGTGCTAAAAAAAAACTTTGTTTTTCTTTTCAGTCCAAAATATGTTATTTACAGAACCCAAAGGCATGCAGGTAAATATTTTGAAATTTTTTGAATAATTATTTCCAATAGCTAACTCTTTTGCTGAAGAGCTACCCCTCATTAATTGTATAACTATTAACTATTGTTGTATTAACTATTGTTTTCTATCACCAATAAATAGATTGCAAATATGCAGCTATTTTTTTTTTCTTTTTTTTTACGATTGTGTCTTGCTACTGTTTATTTGAATTTGAATCAGCAAAAATTTGCAATTCTGTCAGGGAAATAGCGGAAAAATTGTTTCGCTGTCGATTAGCTGTATAAACATTTTTTTTATTGCCAATAAATATATTGTAAATATATTTTTAAATAGTAATCCGAAGCGTCATTAATTAGTTACTAGTACTTACACACACTATAACAGTGTAAATATTACGGAGTGAGAAACTGGAATTTTGGAAATTCAGGCATTTTTTTCCATCGCCAATAAATGTGTTGCAATAATTCATAACATGAATACCTGATAAATTCAGAGCTTCATTAATTATTAGTTTTTCGCATTGACAATTAAATTTAAACGTGTGACAGTCAGGAAATTCTTTTCACTGATTTTACAACACACCTTAATAATAATTATGAATAATAATTACGAAGTAGAAAAAGCTGCAGAAATTTTGCACATTTTTCCAAAATCATTGTACAATGAAGTATGTTAATAAATGTTGAAATCCTCGCAAAAAAGAAGTAAAAAATGAAAAAAATAAGAAAGCATTTTGCAAGATTTTTATTTTGCATACTTGTTTAAAGCGAAATCATGAAAATTAATCTACATCGAAATTTTAGGAATCGAGAAATAAAGAAATTCAAACTTCTTAAATATCACTCCAATGTGATTTTAACAAGAATTTTATCTCATAATCTGCAAAACAAAAAATATATTTAATACTCTAAAAAATAGATATAAAAAATAAAAAATAGAATTTTGTATGATTATAATGTTAGAAGCAATGAAGAAGGAAAACATATATAGATCGCAGAGAAAACAAAACGACAAAGTGATCGAAGGCGAGAGAAACATCAAGTACAACAACCACTTGTGCAGAGGTGGCGGAGAGAGCCGCAGAGAAACACGAGAGAAAGAGAGAGAGAGAGAGAGAGAGAGAGGGAGGGAGTCAGAAGAGGGGCGTGGGCAGCGAGGGTATAATCGATGCGGACATGTGCAGTTCCCTTGGGGTAGCTCGGCAACCCCTAACTCGCCGAAACCTATTTATACAACAATGCTCGGTACACCCCCATAAACCACCACCCCGTGGACCGCGCGCGCTTTTGTACACATGTATCTCGCTCGCGTTGTTATACATGTATACATATACATGTACGTGCTATATAGACATTCGTACAAGCCAAAATATACGAGCTGCCTCTGCTTGCAAAAGGCCTACGTTCACACGACCTGGTGATAAAACAGAACTTCACGTACAACATAAAAATATCGACATTTGTTTCAGGCTGATAAAAATGTATTACAAATACGAGTGTATATACATAATAATTGAAAAATTTATCTTAAAAATAAAATAGAATATTGTTAGAGAAAAAAAATTATTGAGAACTATTAGGATTGTATTGAAGTATTAAACTGTTGAAAATGTTGGTTTTTTTTTGAGTAAATTATTCGTTTCACTCATTTTTGTCCTTGATTGTGAAGTAGTACTTCGGAATTATATTGGCTTGGCATATTTCTTCCAGGCAAATTTCTAAGTCCCCCGAGGCATAGACCGATCAGAAATCTTTTTTTCTTTAAATATTTAACAATTTCTTCCAGGCATAGACCGATCAGAATTTTTTTTCCTTGGAAATTTTAAAATTTCTTCCAGGCATAGACCGATCAGAAATCTTTTTTCTTTGAAAAATTTCGAAGTCCCTCGAGGCATAGACCGAACACAATTTTTTTTTTCTTTAAATATTTAACAATTTCTTCCAGGCATAGACCGATCAGAATTTTTTTTTCCTTGAAAATTTTAAAATTTCTTCCAGGCATAGACCGATCAGAAATCTTTTTTCTTTGAAAAATTTCGAAGTCCCTCGAGGCATAGACCGAACAGAATTTTTTTTTTCTTTAAATATTTAACAATTTCTTCCAGGCATAGACCGATCAGAATTTTTTTTTCCTTGAAAATTTTAAAATTTCTTCCAGGGATAGACCGATCAGAAATCTTTTTTCTTTGAAAAATTTCTAAGTCCCTTGAGGCATAGACCGATCAGAAATTATTTTTTCCGTGAAAATTTTAAAATTTCGTTCAGGCATAGACCGATCAGAAATCTTTTTTCTTTGAAAAATGTCAAAGTCCTTTGAGGCATAGACTAATCAGAAAAAAGAAATTCCTCGAAAATTGGGAGACTTTATTTTTTGTATGAAATGGGTTTTATGATTTTCTTCTGTAGATAGGATTTGTTAATTTTCTATCATTTGTGAGATTCACGTAGTCGATACTTTTTTGCTATTTTTATCTATGCAATTGTTTGTTAAGTCATTTTGCTACTTCTTATGGATAAGATAGACCTTTTCTACGAACACATACTCAAAATTTGCGGCTTTTCAATCATTGGTTAAAAAAAAAAAAGAATATTATTATAATTAATTAACTATTCAATTCTATTTTAATATGATTCCATGTCAATTCCATTCTGTAAATATCAGTTCGAATCGGGAAAGACGGTATATTTAAAAATATATACATATATATCAAAATTTGTTTAAACGTGTGGGATCGTATTTAAAAAATAATAAAAACATTTAAGAACTTCGTTTTCAGAGGTATATGCAAAAACTAATGTTTTTTTATACGTAAATTTAAAAATTTCTACATGAGAAACAATTTTGTTGAGTCTCATCTGTATCAGTAAAAAAAAAGTACGTTGATGATTTAGTGCATATTAAAAAACTAGTTATTTCAAATTAATTCCAAAAAAATGTATGGGTTGAACATCCTGTAAAATGTTGAGTCAATGAAAAAAGTAAAAAATCGGTATTTACTTCTGCGTTAAATGTAAGAATAAGAAAATCTGTAGTAGTAAAAAAAAAATTGGAACGTTGATGATTTAATCATTATCAAAAAAGTAGTTATTTCAAATTAATTTTAAAAAATGTGTGTTTCCTGTAAAACGGTGAGGCAAATAAAATTTGAAAAATCGGTATTTAATTCTGAGTTAAATATAAGATTAAAAAATCAGCGATAATTTGTAGATATTCTAGACACTTTTCACCGCTCACAAATAAATTTTGAATTTTTCTCTGTGACGTCACGAAACAGGAGTGGCCCACTTAGTGCATATAAAAAAACTAATTACTTCAAATAAATTCCAAAAAAATGTATGGGTTGAACATCCTGTAAAACGGTGAGGCAATTAAAATTTATAAAATCGGTATTTAATTCTGAGTGAAATATAAGATTAAAAAATCTGCGATAATTTGTAGATATTCTGGACACTTTTCACCGCTCACAAATAAATTTTGAATTTTTCTCTGTGACGTCATGAAACAGGAGTGGCCCACTTAGTGGGGAATGTCTTATAATACTTTATTTTCGTGGGATTCTGGCGTTACGATATAAAGTATAGTTTACTATACAGGAAATAGCGATTAGGTAAATTTTGAGTGAAAGAACGAGTGAGATGTCCCTAAGCATAATGCAATGAGAAGAGATATTCTCCAGTACTAAGCAAGGCAACAACAATAGAGGAATATAACGGCATTGTTATCAAAGTAACACAGACACGTAAATGTGAGAGACTTATACATACATAGTGCTTCGCCTCTGGGCTCTTTTCTCAGTGAATTATAATAAACCCCTGCAGTTTATCTTGAGTTGCGTGGCGTTGGAGTGAAGCAGATCAAACGAGCGAGGGTGAATGAGCAGATCGGCGAGGGGGAGTGCGGGTTATACTTGTGCTTTAAATAGCAAATACTTATCAGGATCCGGGTGCGATACGATACGAGAGAAAGAGATAACGTTCTGTATTGCTCGTGTATAACTTAATCCAACATATATATGTAGGAATACATACACGTAGAATATTAAGATGTGCAATGGGAAACCCTCGGCAAAGCTGTACCCTGCTATGAGTGCGGAGTTTTTGCTAGTGTCAACGATGTAGTGGAGACCGGGGCCTAGTTTGAACGGATGCCTTTAAAAATAAAAATTTCAATATACGCGAATTTTTGTCACTCAACTTATACATGGATTCGATGAAATTACGAGTAGCTATATTTTTGAAAAGGCTGCAAAGTCGCACTTTGCAAATTGCTTCCTCTTTTTTCCACTTTTGACGAAGGTACGTCTATGAGGAAGTATGATGATCAATTTTGGCTCCACCAACCAAATCAAACCAATCAAAAGTATTGCAAAAGTAATGTTTTATAATCGTAGTTAAGAAGGTACCATGTAGCGACGATTAAAAGTAACCCTTTGAAACCTTTTTGATTTTAAAGCTTATTATATTGCCCACAATTCAAGCCTAAGTGGAATGTCATTTGGTGCCTCCCACAACGAGACACTGCGCATTGAATTAAAGACATATTGGAAGACACCAAAAATGGCTTATCTTATGCAATTCTGTGATGCAACTTTGAACTGCATCGAAGATGTAGCGATTTTACGTGAACCGTGTACGTACAGCTATATAATGTATTATATTGATAAAATGCAAAACGTTTCTACTTTCGATTGTGTATGTGTCTCATTCATTATTCACACAGAAGGAGGCCCTCACTGGATTTGTGGTTGCTCACTATGGAAGAAAAAGTGTTGCAGGAAACCAGCAAAGCAGCCTCTGGGCTGACCGAGTAAGCCGGATTTTGGATTAAAATAAGCTGGCAGGGACATGCACGAAACTTTTGGTAGTCCCTATACATTCGTGTTCATTCAACTGTATAGAGGTTGAAGAATGTCTATTGACACCTTGTTTTTTATGTGGTGGCTTATTTTTCGACTATATTATCTGTTTTTTTTTTGTACCTATTTTTTACTCGGTTTTTTTATTTTCCATTATTATTTACTCATTTTTTCATTGCTGAATCATCCGTATTTCTAAAAATTAAAAAATGACTTATCTCTTCATTTTCGCTTCCTCAAACAGGAAGCGTTGTTTTCGTGATTTTTTTTTTCAAGTTTGGCAGAAATCGGTCGAGTGGTTCGAATTTTATAACATTTTTTATTTTTTGAAAAATCTCGATTGCGCACTAAGCTTGCACAAATTAAAAGATACCGGCTTCAAATTTCTTTGAGTACAAATTTGAAGAAAATCGGTTGAGAGGTTTACATTTTATGACGATCTTAAAATTTCAAAAAGCTTGCGAATGCGATTTTTATAGTAGACACATTTTAAAAAATTTTTTTATATTATCAACTTCATCTGCCAATCATTGTAAAGTGCACAGTGATTTTATGGCTTATGTAAGTATAATAGATGCTGTATTAACCCACAAAGAGCTAGTAGGTAGTGTACAAAACCACATGGTAGATACATAAATTATATACCAAATATGTACCGGTTCATAACAAATATATTTGACTAAAAAACTAAGAAAATATTAAATATTTTCAATTTTTGTGATAAAAAATTCATGAGTCAGTAAAAATGTCGATAAAAATGCCTTTCATGCACAAACAAGCCTGCAAAGTAGAACGTTGCAAATTGCTTCCTCATTATTTTACTTTTTTTAAATGTTTACATGCATGCAAAGTAGAACTTTGCAAATTGTTTTCTCTACAAAGCTTCCTCTATGAGTAAAAAAATTGTAGAAGAAACAATTTGCAAAGTTCTACTTTGCATGCATGTAAACATTTTAAAAAAATGTAAAATAATGAGGAAGCAATTCGCAAAGTTCTACCTTACAGGCTTTTTCATTATTATTTATATAACTATTCATTCATATACTTACACTCAGACCTGGGTAAAGTACTCCAAGTACAAATACTGGAAGTACCTGGTACTTGAAGTACTCGTTACTTGAAGTACTTGGAGTATTTAAAGTACTTGAAGTACTAAATAATGAAAACATTTAAAATCTTTGTTGAACACCAAAGGAAAATTCAATAGGAATGATACTTTACTTATCTTGATTTTTTATTTATTCCTGTACGTACGTAACAAATTGTAGCGCAAGAATAACATTGATAGTTTTATTGATTAATCCACTTTATGGCCGCTTTTGAAAAAACCTTTCAGGAGGACAATTCTTTCAAAGTTTTTATCTGATAATGCATGTCGTTTTGGGATATCAGCGACACTTCCCTGGTGAAAATATTTCTCTGGCTATTTGTCTGAAAAACTCTAACGACACCGTTTCAGTGATTTACAGAGATTTTCATACAATTTTCTCTGATATTTCCTGAAAATCTCTACATTTTTCTCCGCCAATCTCCAGCAGTTATAATTTATCAGCAAAATTCAGAGTGTTTTCTGATTTTTTTTCGAAAACTCTGATTTTTTCCAATAAAGTATGTTCAGAGAAAATCCGAGTTGACTTTCTCAGAGAAAGTATGAGTTATTTTCTGGAAAAGTCTGTTTCTCTCGAATAACGTGAGTTTAGAGAATTTGAGAAAACTTACGAGTTTTTTCTAACATCTGCTCCTTCTGTTACTCGTATGAAAAGTAGACTTTATCAGAGTAAATACGATTTCTTTTCTGAAAAACTCTGCTTCTCTCGGATAACGTGAGTTTACAGAATTTTAGAAAACATACGAGTTTTCTGAGAAGAGAGAAGTTGACAATTGAAGATGAAAGGCTTTTCAAAAGGATTTTTAAATTGAATAAAAATCAGGGTTTTTCATAGCAAGCTTCCTGAATTGAGAAAAGAAGTACCAGAGAAAATCAACAAATTGTACAGATTTTAAGAAAAGTCTTTTAAAAAAACACAGAGTTTTAGAGTAATGCTGAAACTCTTCGACGAAGCATGTAAAGAATTTCAGAGAAAACACGAACTTTCTCAGAAATTCTGTAGGATTTATATGAGAAAATCAGCGCAAATTGGAGATTTTAGGTAAATCTTCGTGAATATAGAAATTAATAGTCAGCGAAAAACAGCATAGTTCATAGTTATTAGAACAGTGTAGAAAGAATGATAAAGTTTCAGAGTAATTCTGAAAAATATTTGTCGGCCAACCATGGGGAGAATTTCATAGAAAACTCGGACTTTCCCTGAACCTTTCTAAAAGAAATCGATTTTTAAAATTATTTCTCTAAAAACATCAGAAAAATTCTCTGACAATCTCCGAAAATTGCTCTGATAATATCTGAAAGTACCTCTGATTTTCTCTGACTTATCGTACTTTTCAGAGAAAGTCAGAGTGTTCTCTGAAACTAAATATACCAGATTGTTCTGAAAATCTCTGATTTCCGTGCCATATTCTCTGAAAAACTAATAACTTCGTTGATATTTTATGCCGGTTTATATTTTTATATTAATATAAAAGAGAAAATGTATCGTTTCTCTTCTTTTTTTTGTTGAAAGAAACTTGGTGAAAATATATGTAGAAAATGTTGCCTAAAAGGTAAATATTTCCTGATATTGACACAACTATGACGGTATAGAACTTTCCCAAAAATTACTTTGTACTTGACCCTACTAAAAGTACTTCAAGTAAAAATTTCAAAAGGTACTTCAAGTACCGTACCTGAAGTCCAAAATAACTACCATGTACTTGCAGTACTGCCCAGCTCTGCTTACACTTATATAATTCAGTGTCACGAGGCCATACATTAATTCATATTAGCCTCGGCAATATAGCCTACATTTCCTGATGATCCTTCAAGATAATTGGAAGCTTTTCATACGTAATTCGAACGATTGGTCTTGTTCTGGGTGCCACTGTGCGATATCGCTTTCCAAGGGATTCCAGTCGTCAGGACGTCGTGAGGATTCGACATATACTGACGGGATCCCGTGCGGAAAGGGGCTGGTTTATACCTAGCAGCGGTTATTGTTGTAGTAAAGTAGAGCCGAAACTAACGCGAGTGAAGCAACGAAAAGCTAAAAGAGACGGGAAGCGCGCACAGGGCCCGGCTTACACGCTCGCCGACACGCCGCCCGGCGGCACGTGTGCCGACACGTGAGTTTGAAACGCGTTGAACCGTGTCGTTTTCAGCCTGCGATATCGTCCTTCACCGATAGTCTCACTCACTCCGATTTCCATTCCCCTCGCTCTCGCAGGGGGTTCCCGTGTATTTTTCTTTTTGTTTTGTTTCGCTACCCCTGGATCCCGTATAGTCAATCCGATCCCTACGAAAACCTTCCGTGCGTCGCTGAGATAACGCGCGGATGAAAAACAAAATTTTCGTTCTCCACTCTACCGATATTGATCGATAAATTAAACATTGTTCGCACATTTCATGCATAATTCAAGACGATTTCATGCGTGTACTTTTAGCCTGGTACGTCATTGCCTCTACTCTTCAGCTACCCATTTCCGGGAAAAAAAACCTATTTTTCTTGTGGGTAACAAAAATTGATACTTACAAACACCAGCCAAATTCGAACCATTGGTTTGCGCGAAAAATCTACCCGTATATCAACCGAGATCCAACTGTTTCACGGCGGGCCCGGAGTTGAATTGATGGTTTGGTCTTACGAAATTCAACCATGAGTCCAATGTAATGGTTTTGCTATGAAGCCGGTTAGAACTGGGTTGATTTTACGAAATCCTACTATCAATCAAAATTCGGGATTGCAGTTGATTGCGGATTGATTAGTTGCAGAAACCAACCATCAGTGCAAATCTGGTTGAAACTCGGTCAACCAACCATAAAATAAGAAATGTGCGTGCAGGGTTTCGAAAATTCAATCGCCCCTCACTCAGTAACCGTTTAATCAGGCTCAAATTTGGCACGCAAGTAGAGTATTTGTACCCCTTTGAATGTTGCGATTTTTGACAAAATATATGTAGTCATTAAGATTTTATGTAGTTTTTAATTTGTTGAAAAAAGAGCGTGGTCGCTCTAACTTTCATAAAAGTTCACCAATTTAGCTAAATAGTTCTTCATAACTGGAGATACGTTCAATGTTGTTTGGTATTGAATTTTCATGAAATCGGTAAAGCGGTTCGGGTTTTACGGCATTTTGAAATTTTCGGAATGTTTTTGAAAATTCTATAAATCGAGAACGGTTGAAGTAACTAATCTAAAATTTTGCGTACAACTTAAATGGAGTGTGTCAATGTTTAATACGATATTTAGGCAAAATCGATAAAGTAGTTCAGATTTGATAGAAATTCGCATTTTCGCAATTTTTCATAAAATGCTATAACTCGAGAACGGTTCAAGTATCTGATGTAAAATTTTGCATAAAAGTTAAATAAAATGTGTCGATGTTTCATATTAAATTTAGCCGAAATCGATAAGGTAGTTAAAATTTTGTCGGAATTTGTACTTTCGTATTTAAAAAAAAATACTATAACTCCAGAACGGTTCAAGCAACTGATCTACATTTTTGCATAAAACTTCAATAGAGTGAGTCAATGTGTATGACCCTAGAACAGGGTTCCAGTACAAATTTGACGGAAGTCGGTCAAGCTGTTAAAATTTGGTGGCATTTTGAAAAATGTCGGACGGGCAGTAGCTCTCGCAAAATACGGGATATTTTATTTTCTAGTGAAAAAGAAGTAAAACAAGGCTGGAAAGTCGAACTTTGCAAATTGCTTCCTCATTTTTCCACTTTTGACGAAGCTTCCTCTATGAGGAAGCTAACATTGATCATCATACTTCCTCATAGAGGTACCTTCGTAAAAACTGAAAAAATGAGGAAACAATTTGCAAAGTTCGATTTTGCAGTCTTTTTTTTCGATCCTACCGAAATCCTACCAAAATAACGTTAGGATCAGTCCGCGAGGTGTAGCTGTCCAAGAATCTTGGACTCCCAAAACTGTAGCCAAGCGCTAGACTGAATCTAGTAAATATACCACGACCGAATTTCCACATAGGACATGCAATGCTGGCGTACCCTGTAAGATGCAATAAAACAGTGAAACACATACTTATAGGCTAGGGTTGGTACAACAGTAAAGGAGGGTTTCAAAAAAAAAGCCCGATCGAGAGAGATGTAGAATGGAAGGGGAATAAGCTCGGTGTGGTCGCGAGCGAACGAGAGTTCTACCCTCCTGGGACAGTTTGTTACAACACGACTCCCGAGGGACTCGTGGCGCTCACTCGACCCCGTCATAGCTGTTCCTAGTCGTTGCGCCGACATTGGCGTTTCTCATCCTCGTCCTCATTCTCATTCTCATTGAGGCTCCACAGCACCAGGATATTCGAAGAAGGCGGGCGTCGCATCTGTCGGGATGACCTTCTGGGTCTTTCGACCGAGTATCTCTCCTGATGGAGCATGCGGCTCGCGACGGAGAGGGCACCGTGCTTTGGAAAATGGATGAACCCATTCCCCCCTCCACGGCTCTCGCTCATCCACAATGTCCTGTGGATTTCGCACACGACCCAGCTGGGTCAGAATAGGTCGGATTTACCCCATTCGAGACACTCATGTGTCAATCCCTTTTAGGGACACATCAGAAATTCGATTTCGAAGGACGATATGCCGCTGTCAACAAGGTTCCAACAGCTAATTACATAAACGCCCACAAATTAAGTCAATTCTTAATAAGGTTAAAAATATATCTCGTGTCACAATGAGAATTTGTTTTACTGAGCAAACTATTGGGAAGTTTATTTATTTACAGGGAACTGTAATTCGATGATTCTACGTAAGGGTAATAGATTTTTCGTTCAGACGTTATGTATAATGTCCAAAGTTATAAACTAACTTTTTTTCATGGGTGACAAACAATTCTGATCGAAAGCAAATTCACTGCACTGTTGTATGTAAAATTCCTTTTGTTCAGCAACGATCGTCAAACATTAAAAAAAGCCTGAAAAGTAGAACCCAGACCTAGTTCCAGGATAATTCACATGTGTGCCAAATTTTATAGAAATCTGCCTGAAAAAGTCGAATTTTTTTTTTCGCGACAGCAATGTTTTGCTTTTTTTTGGAATAAAATCGAAATTTATCAACATAGCGACCGTTCTTTAAAATAAATTCATCCTCGATACTCAATAATTGTGAAATCACGTGGTAAATTGCAGCCCGTCATCCCAGAATTTAGAAAAGTAGAAGTGTTTACGGACATTTGAAGAAAACATTAGAACTGCAATAAAATTTCAAGCACTCTATCGATTCTCGCCAAACTTGGCACCAATCATGGTTCACTGTAAGTTCCTTTGTGTTCAAATTTTCAGCCCGATATATCGTAATTTACAAAAGTTATAGCGTGAAAACGATCTTTTCAAAATTTTCAAAACGCTGTAAAACCTGAATTTTTCAACCGATTCGCGTCAACTGCAATCCCAAAAGTTGTTGTACGATAGCCCACTTGCCTACCAAATTTGAGGAAAATACATGAAAAATTGCGGCGGTTACCGTGCTAACAAGGCAATTTGCACAGACATACAGATATTTCGCACAAGTCACTTTTCCCGACGTTTTGGACCACTCTGAGTACGCTGACATGAACACCTGAAAAAAAAAAAAATGTTCACGAGACCAAAGCTTCCTCTATGAGGTAACAAAAATGGATTACAATTTCCATCACCAATTGCACTTTCTGGAGTATCTGCCTCATCGCTTTAAACCAATAATTACCCACTCATCCGCAGATAAACCAAGAAGACCATTCTGCAACTTTGGCTTTCTAAGGTGTCATCAAATATTTACCACAAATTCTGTAGCTGTTTATCAACCAAACCATTCAAAGTCTTACCGATAATGCGTTATAAATTCAAGAGTCTCCAAAGGTCTTGACAGTTTCTACCAACAAGAAAAAAAATTCGCTACATATATGTACCTACCCCCAGTACGCTCGTAAAGTTGTAATAGAGAAGAAAGGGAGTAGAGAATAGAGAGCTTGTACTTTGAAGGTAGGGTGCCGCGGTCGAATTTGCTCCAAGAGAACGAGAGAGAGAGAGAGAGAGAAAGACAGAGGAGTTTGCGAAGCTGGTGCAACACCCAGGACGACACATGCCGAGCGGGGGAAACAGGACAAATCGCTAGTACGCGCGGGTTTATCCCCCGCAGGGAATTCGCTTGGTGGATACAACAGGGGCTTCTCTCTCTCTGAGCGCCCCGGGTATACTTTATGCTGTGTATGTACTCGAGAGAAGAAGGCGGTAGGCTATATAGCCACGGAACAGGGAGGAACAGCAGCAACAGCAGCAGCAGCAGCAGGAGCAAGGACGCCGGGCCCACGGGCACGCGAGAGACCCCCGCAGGCAGAAACACATCAAAATCGAATTCACCAGATGTCCGAAACAGAGTCTCCAGGTTTCGCTGTGTTACGGTATACACGACATCAGTCGAGGGGTAAAGGAGAACTGCTTCAACACTGTAACGATGTTAGGGCACTCGGGTAGAATGCTCAGGACACAACATATAGTCCTCGGAGAATCGAATGAAACGACGATTGCGATTACTGGTAATATAGCGTGTAAATGCGACCTTGGGATAGGCGGAGTTCCGCAACGTGTCAAACATCTATAATAGTAAGCCCATTAGCAATTTAACAGGAGTGAGTCTTTAATTTTAGGGTAGCGGACACTTAAGAGACAAAGAGGGGAGTCACGAAAACGGTTTTCAAAATTTTCTTCTTTATTGTTTTTTTTGTTTTTTTTTAATTTTACAGAGCAACGAAAGATTTTGTCAAGGTTACAAAAATATATATTTCACCACATGCGGTTTTTAAGATATACATTTTTGGAAGTTCATATTCATGTTATAGGTACATCTTGCGGTGGATGAAATTAAACTTTTTTTTTTCTATTCGGTAGAATTCTATGCGGAATATGGAAATAAAAATTTCGAAAAAAGTGTGGATTTCTGTAAAAAAAAAAAAAATCATTTAGCGGTAGCTAAATGTTATGCATCCGCATTTTAGCATGTAATTTATTTTACAAGTATTTTTGCTTTGTCAAGAAGCTTTGTGTCGTGAAACTTTTTTTTCTTCGAGATTTTCGTGCAAACGTCAGAATGTTCCAAAACGTCGAGAAATCACATTTAGAAAAAATGTGTGCGTCTTAGGAACGTCTTGAGATATTAAGCTGAAATTAAGCACACATGCTGGGATGTCAATTATGCTCGAACACGGTTTTGAATTTTTTTCAAAAATGTCTGCACGCTTTAACTCCCACAATTGACGAGTTATCGGGCTAAAAATTGATACGAAGTTGGTCTATCATAGAACGAGTATTGGGTTTGAATTTGGGCAAAATCCATCGAGTTCTCTTGTTGAAGATTCTGAATTTTTTCAGAAATTTAGGATTGTTTCAAATTCAGTAATCGAATGAAAATGGTTTGGGTTCAATTTTTAATGGAACTCTCACTTTCACGAGGGAACCGTCGCCCTTTGTCGCGAATTAAATGCAATCCGTCATCCGAATCCTACGAGGGAAAAATTGACGAATTTTAGGTTCCTTTACAAGTACACTTAAGATTGCTAACAATTCAAATTCTCTGCTAAAAGGTCCGCGAAAAAGAACGATGAACCTTCATAATTTACAGACAGGTTGAATTATGAAACTGAAATTTATCACGTATGTTTTCTTACACCAGCCGCATAGATCTGATAAAAGTAATCGCAAAACAAAGCTTCTTGAGGAAACCAAAAGTGATCGTACTTTTTTACTTTATAGAGCGGTACGCATTATAAGCACCTGTAGCTTTAGCTCCCTCCTATTAGACCACGAATATAATTAATTGCTCAACGTTCGTAAGATCAGAGTTCAGAGAAAAGCGTCTCTCCACCGTACGTCGAATATTTCGATCAAGTCCATGGATGTTGGAAAGCGACAATCTCGTAGATATCTATAGAAACGCTCAGGTTATTTGCCATCTGGCGGACAAGCTACGCAAAGTTCCGGTAGATGGCGAACAAACTGCGCGTTTCTCGCAGTCGAACCATCGCTGCGGTTTATTATTTTATGTATGAAACTATTTTACTTACCTGTGCTCAATGTCCTTCCTGCTTTTTCTTTTATGCAAAACGCAGATTTTCAATACGATCCTGGTGGTCGGGTAGAGAAGTACACAAAATGGCGGTTGAATGATTAAAGGTATTTAGTGACAAAAATAACAAAAACAAAACCCACCCAAAATAAATTAACAAATCATCCGCCACTTATTTTATCTGAAATTCAATTTATACAAAAAAAGAAATCATTTTCACAACATGAATTCTATCAATTTTGCTGTAGACTTTTAAATCTGAGCCTTAGAAAGGCCAAGACACTTTTAACTACAGCGCCACCATATTCTTTATCCGCAACTATAAAATCTGCAAGAGAAATATCATGCAAGGGTTTAAAAAAAATAGAACCTTTATCATATACGGAAATACGAGGTGGTTTATTATAATAGTAATTACTATAATAATAATAATAATAATAATAATAATAATAATAATAATAATAATAATAATAATAATAATAATAATAATAATAATAATAATAATAATGTATCGGTGGCGGAAGGGGTTGTTTCCGTGTACAATTCGTTTTTTTTTTCGTAAATATATGCATGTGATGTACAAGTGTCTCTGGTTTAATTTTTCCGGACGTCTAGTATTTATACATAGAGCTCGTAGTTTTTCGTCCTCAAATATTTCCTCATTAGCTCCACTCCTCTCTCCATATTATATCTCCGTCGATTCTCGACTTGTCCTGTTTTACATTCCCTCATCCTCGCACATTTGGCTCTTTTTTTTTTTTTTTTTTGATATTTACAAAAATCGACAGCCGACCCAAAAAAAACGCGACTCTTTTTTCTTTCAATCGCGTTTCTCTATAGTTTATATTTATATTATTTTTGTTTCTCAATGACAATTATACTCGATAATATAACTATAATCCACACGTAGTTTATCCCTCTCTCAATTATTCGTGTAACATTCGCCAACTTTCTCGTTCTCTTTATACGAGATAAAGTGTAATCCCCCCCTCTCCCTCCTCTCCTCTCCCATTCATTTAACATTGAGATCTCAGGCGAAAAATTTGCACCGGCTCGCGAGACAAGCATTTTTATTATTTACAGCAGGATCAGTCCGAGAGTCAACTCTTATTTTTTTTTTAGTGTTAATTGAGAGGAAGTGGGACCGCCTTTATAGATTACAATATTACACGACGGAAATAGAGAATCCCTCAAATTTTATACACTATCGTAATTCAATAATTAATAAACACGACTTTTGTCGCAATAATAATAATAATAATAATAATAATAATAATAATAACAATAATATAATAATGAGAATAAAATTAATAGTACCAGCCGCAATTCATGCTGATTAATAATAATAATAATAATAATAATAATAATAAACATAAAAATATGGGCGTATTAATATTAATAAAATAATATCAAAATCGGTGCTATTTTACACAAACGAAGAAGGAGGGCAAAAAAAACGAAAGAAGCGTTTCTTCGCGAGGAAATTTAGTAATAATTCCGTGTCGTTGACTCCTTATTTCGGCCCCTCTCCCTCATTTTCTTCGCGCTCTCTTCATCTCAAACCGAATGTCGAGGTCCCCATCGAGTCGATTCGCCTAATCGACTCCGGATGGATTGCCCGTGTGAGAGAGAGAGAGAGAGAGCCGCAAAGATTAATTAAACGTAAACTCATTCTACCAGACGAGTCCCTCGCTCTGCATCTGGTGCGGTTCGGGGAAGCCGCCGCCTCCGTTACCGCCTCCGGGACCACCTGCGCCGTTGCCGCCCCCACTAGGATTACCCTGGCCGCCACCTGAGAACGCAGACCACGCGGATAAGCATAGTTTAACGTATTCGATGGAATGGTACAAGGAATAAAGACAAAGCAGATGAGCGAGACGATGAAATGTCAATCGGATTGGAATATTGGAGAGTTATATGTACCTCCGGTGTTTTTTATTTTACACACAATCTATTTCGCTCTGTGAGAAAGTGGCGTCGCATGCGGCCATTTTTGTTACTAATAGCACATCAAATTGTATAAACTTAGATCTCGAGATTTTGGTCATTTCAATAGTAAATTAACGACTGCGATTTTTTTTGCCAATAGCAAATCGATGATGGAATATGATTAAAAATATTAGAGCTCGAAACAATGATGCTCTGATTTTATGGAATATTGGAAAGAGCCGGCTAGCAGACGATATTGAAACTCAGTGCCAATAGTACCAAAACTCACCGCTGTGATCGCTGATGATCAGCTATGCTCAATTCTCGCACATATCCACACAGCACAAAATATTTCTTTACATTTGAAATGGCGCAACTTTGAGGTCGAATATTGCAAAAGATTTCATTGGGACGTTACAATTTTTTTCAAATTATTCAAAGCGTCACTCGAACACATGATTAAATAGAATTTAGGCATTATAAAGCTACCTCTACGAGGAAGTATATTAATCAATTTTGCATTCCTCATAGAGGAAGCTTTTTGTAGAAAGAAAACTTTGTCAAAGATACCAAATAATGAAGAAGCAATTTGCAAGATTTTTTTTTTTTTTTTTAATTATATGGAGTTTTGTATTTTACCTGGAGGCGCGAGGAATTCGCCAGGACTTCCGCCCGACGATGATTGAGGTCCCTGGCCCGGAGGCCCCGTGAGGAACTCAGGTGGTCCGCCGGTTGCGCCTGGGGGTGGATATTCTCCAGCTACCGCCGCTGCCGCAGCGGCCATGCCTGCTATACTCGCCGGATCCAGACCTGCCACGAACAGATTGGGAACTGATTTCAGGAAACGTCGTACCATTTTGCCATCTCCGAATCAGTTGTTTCGCGACTTAATATTACGACGGAAATCTTCCGACGGGTTTTATCTCTAATGGTTCAATTTATTTTTTAATTTCTACTTTTCGTCCGAATTTTTTATTCTTTTCCTATTTATTATTAATTTAATCCTATGTGTATTTCGACGGGGAATCGATCTCTAATATATTAATAAAATCGTGTGGAAAATAATTAGTACAGGAGACCTTTTGGTTACTAATAAAACTAATTGTAAGTAATAAATTGTATTTCTCACACTAATTAATACTCAGGTGAAAATGATGATGTTGATCTTAGATGAAAGGATTTTTCATTCCTAATCGATTTTATAAATTTCGATGCAATAGTTTGAATTTCATTGTTAAAAGAGACTTTTTGGTACGAATAAAATCGATTTTTCTTTTTTTTTAATTAATTAATGTTACATAGAACTAATGAAGAATTATTGATGCTACGTTAATGAATTTTAATTTACCGAAACCCTCGAATAATTAATGATTCTGTGTAGAAAATTAAATTGTCGATTTAACAATTGAATTTAAATGACTAAGAGAGACTTTCGATTAAAGCGAATAAAGGCAGTTGCTGGTGATGGTCTTACCAGGATTTCCAGGCCCAGGATATGGCGGCCCGTGCGGATGAGGTGGTGGATGAGCCCCAAAAAACTCATGAGGAAACGCAATGGGACCACCGTAACCGAACTCAAACTTGTCCGTAGGAAAATATGGAAATCCAGCCGGTGGTATGTCCTCACCTCCCAATGGACCGTGATTCAAGTTCAATGGAAAACCTCGCATTTTTCTCGATCCATTGAAAAACGGACTTCTGCCCATAGACGTTAGTTGCTTTAACCTACGTTCTTTACTTCTTTTGTTTTGAAACCAAACCTAAAAAAGAAAGTAAAAAAAAAACCATGATATTAAAATTTAAATCAAGAAATATAATTTTGAAATTGATTTAAAAAACGCTGCAAATTAGAACCTTCCACACTACCAATGGAAATAATTATACGACAAAATATACGCAAGAAGAAATCCTAAATATTGTAATCTTAGAAAATTAATTCGTTTACTTTGTGTCCTCGATGTAGGATGAATTTATGAAAAATCCATAACTCATATTTCCTCAAATCAACGTGTTTACTTCGATTTCCATTTTTCAGGAAATTAAACTGTTGTATATTTTATATAACATAACATATTTTTTATCAATTTCACTCTACGAACAGTTTGTATGAAATATGACTTGAAAAAAATGCAATTTTTTTTTAATCATCATTTTGAAACTGCTTTGTCAATTCTGTCCAAATTCAATTCTAACTAATCAAGGTCGTAACTACTGTTTCTAATTTTATCCCGATAACTTGAAATTCGCTAAAGTTGGCGCGTTTATGTTATTTTACATAAAAATTAAAAAATGAAATTTGAATTTTAAAAAATGAATTCTAAAAGAATTTTGTGAAGACAACAAATTCCAATGAAATTTTCTGAAACCGAAGGGTGGGAAAGGCTCCTTTAGCATACCAAATTTCATCCTCATTAGCCTTTTCTCAAGTTATAGGAAATTCGATATACTTTTAACCTATTTTCTCACACACTTTTTCTTGTGTAAAAAAAATAACACGACATTTATTTTTTACTTCAAAATTATTGATTTTTGCTTTCTCATAGGGGTGACTTTGTGAAAAATCGAAATTAACGAGGAAGCAATGTGCAAAGCTCTACTTTGCAGCCTTTTTGCTTCCTTAGATTTTTTATCTTAGATTTGCTTCCTTTAGATTAGTTTTCGTGAAATTTTTTTTCGAGAATTTCATGTCAGCATACTCAGAATGGTCCAAAACGTCGAGAAAAATGGTCTAGGAAAAAATTCTGTACGTGTGTGCGTGCGTGCGTGCGTGCGTGCGGCGTGCAGCGTGCGTGCGGCGTGCGTGCAGCGTGCAGCGTGCGTGCGTGCGTGCGTGCGTGCGTGCGTGTTCCAGGGACAGAAAATACTTTCGTCCATAACTCACAAACGGCACGACGAATCGAGTTCAAATTTGGCACGCAAGTACAGCAGTAACTCCTCTTTAATTGCTGTGATTTTTAACAAAATGTATCCATATACACAGATTTTATAGAATTCTTAATATTTCGAAAAAATTGCGTGATCGCTTTAACTTTCGTAAAAATTCGACGATTTAGCTAAATAGTTCTTCATAACTGAAGACTGGTTCAATGTTGATTGGTATTGAATTTCGACGAAATCGGTAAAGCGATTTGAATTTTATAGAATTTCGAATTTAAAAAAAAATTAATTTTGTCCTAAATCACATCGAATCTCAACAAATCAACTGAAATGTTCTGCAGGCGAAAAATAACATACATCGCTGCTACGTGCCAAATTTGGCGATGATCGGTAAAGTCGTTCGAATTTTACGGCAATTTGAATTTTTCAAACATATAAAATTTTCGCTCTAACTTCAGGAAAAATGAAGTATGATGCAACGATATTAATTACGAAATTTTTGTTGTCATGTGTAACATGATTTGTTTGTTTTTTTATAGATAACACATTTTTAACTCTTAATTTGTTGCACAAGCTACTACCAAAAGTGTAGAGGTAACGATATTTAAAAAATGCTAATTAAAATGAAAAATGATGCAAAGTAGAACTTTGCACGTTGCTTCCTCATCAAATCTCATTCTTGACAAACCTTCCTCTACGAGGAAGCCAAAATTAATTCAAAAAAACTTCCTCATAGACGTAACTTTGTGAAAAATGAAATTCAACGAGGAAGCAACGTGCAAAGTTCTACTTTGCATCTCATTATTAAAAGTCTTTCTAAAAATTTACCTGTATCACTCTCATCGGCAAACCAGTCTCTTTAGCGAGCTGTTCTCTTATGTGTCTCGTAGGTTTCGGTGTCGCTGAGAAAGCAGTCTTCAATATCTCCAATTGTTTAGCCTTTATAGTCGTCCTGGGTCCTCTTCTTTTAGATCCAGCTCCGCCGTCGCCACTTCCTCCTCCAGCTCCGCCATCCGGACTTTTGTTTTCCGTCTGGCTGTCCCTCGTTTCCGGATCACCGTCGAGCGAACCTTTCGTTATCGTAAACCAACCGCATTACAAATTTTATCATCTCAATTTATGTAATAAGAATACTTGCATAATAGGATTATTGTGTTCTAACGGCATTTTAAACCGTGACTTTTAAATGTATTCAGAGATGAGAGCTTGGAGAAATCGAATATGCATTTAAAATCGTTACATATAACCGAATTAATTGATCCCACAGGCTGTACAAAATGAGTATAATGTACCATTTCCCTTCTTTACTGTGAAAAGGGACGGACGTGGTTTTTAGAACCACCACAAATCCTCTTCTACTCGACTAACAAATTTTCTTTCTCCTCTGTATGTAAGTATGGGGCATTCCAGATCAAATCGACTTGTGTCATTCGTTTTTTATTCTTCGAATTATGATAGCTTTTGTTTGGTTCCAATCACGTTGTATGATAGCCCACTTGCGTACCAAGCTTGAGGAAAAAAAAAACATGAAAAATTGCGGCAATTATCGTGCTAACAAGGCAATTTGCAAATACACACATACAGACATTTCGTACAGATTAGTTTTATCGACGTTTTGGATCATTCTGAATAAGCTGACATGAAAATCTATCTAATCCTTTATGAGGAAGCAAAAGCTTCATACTACTTTTTCTATTTTTTACCAAATTTGTATGGTCACCAAAAATTGTGAATACTAAAAAAAAAGTGCGATTTAAAAATATAAATTTAGAGTAAATTCTTTGTTGGGAAATGAAATTTTGTTGGACTATGCTAAAGATGGGGGTGAAAATGGGACTGATGCAGAAAAATACATCAGAATAGCGATTTTTTTCAATTTTGGAAGTTTTGGTATCTTATTTATTTAGCAAAAGCTGTATTCGATCGTCCATAGTTGAATAAACACTGGGAGGATGTTAAACTGGGAGGATGTTTATTGGAAATTAATTCCCTGCTTACAAATAATATTTTTGGATTCTGTTGTATTTTTTTTTTTTTTTTTAAGTTATAAATTTGAATTTATAACTTTTTGTCTGTGTTAATTTAGCTTTGTTCTATTTTATTTCTCAAAATTTAAGCTCCCATAATCGTATTTTACTGGAGACTGAAAAAATAATTGTTTCTTTTTTCATAACATTTTGAAATAAATTTTCAAAAATATCCTTATTCTCAATTTTTCCTTTTTTCGCTACTATTGTTTTTTACGCCCGTTTTCGGAGTAGGCCAAACATTTTTCTATCCCAATGAAGATACTACTGTAAAAATAAAATGTAAGCCAATATATTTGAAAAAATATTTTTAGTGATTTTCTTTTTAATAATTTTAATTCATAATTTTTTTGGTTACACAAATTCTTGAAAAAAAAAAAACTAGCATGGAAGGCTTTTTTTATACCGCACTACTATATTCGATGCTTCGATAACTTTAAACAAAATTAAATAAAAATATTCAGAATAGGGCTTTTCTCAATTTTCAAGTCTCGGCACTTTTGTATTTGCCAAAAACGATATTCGGTTTTTAATCTGAATAAACATCAGGAAGATACTAAAAAAAAAATATCGATTGGATATTCATTTTTTAATTATTTGTGATATTTATTTATTCAAAAAATTCTTAAATTTCAATTTATATATTATTTTTCTTAGCTAAAATTCTCATTTGCTTCTACTTTCTACAACGTACATATAAAACTAAAAATTATGGTTTATTATTAATATTATTATTTTGTATAAACTTGATACATACTTAAGAAAAGCTGTTAATCTGAACATATACGTTTTACATTGCTATTTTAGTTCCACATCCATTATCACAGTTGTCTAAAAAAATTTGCTTCTCAACAAAGAAATTACTGTAAAAATGTTGCAAAAAAAAATGTACGTAGTTATTTTTTAATAATTAGTAGATATAGATGATTGTAACCACACGAAAAATATTAAAATCCGAAGAATAAAAAATGAATTAAATAAATACACGGATCACAACACAAGTCGATTTGATCTGGAATCGATTCTCAATGTTTCCTTTTTTCAAAGTAGACCAAATATTTTTCTATCCTAACAAAGATATTACTGTAAAAATAAAATCTAAGTCAATATATTTAAAAAAAATATTTCAAGTGTTTCTCTTTTTATTTCCAAAATTTCTTTGGTTCTACAAATTCTTAAAAAAAAAAAAAAAAAAAAAACTATCATGGAAGGCTTTCTTAATACCGTACTGCAATATTCGTATTGTATTACAATCCCAATATTCTCTATGAGGAAATAAAATCTAAGTCAATATATTTAAAAAAATATTTCAAGTGTTTTTCTTTTTATTTCAAAAATTTCTTTGGTTCTACAAATTCTTTAAAAAAAATAGAAAAAAAAAAAATAGCATGGAAGGCTTTCTTAATACCGAACTACAATATTCATATAGCATTACAATCCCAATATTCTTCAATATACTGGAAGCATCGTAGAGAAAACAATTTGCAAACTTCTACTTTGCATACATGTAAACATTTTGAAAAAATGTAAATTAATGACTAAGCAATTTGCAAGCTTCTACTTTGCAGGCTTTTTCACACAAACTTATTACTACATTTTAAATAGAAAACAAAAACTGTCACGTGGAATTTGGCCTGGAATGCCTCATATATTTATCCCGTAATTTTTCATCTCCCTTTTCCATGCATATTTTTCGATTTTACGATTTCTACCCTTCCATCTCTCTATAAGTATCGCTCACTCGTTCTATCCTTCTATCTCAACAAATATCGCTTCCTCTCTCTCTCTCTCTCTCTCTCTCTCTCTACGCTATAGCATCACGTATAGGTATAATGTATCCTTAATCCATCGACGCGTATAGTTTGATCCACACTCGATCGCAACGCAGGGGAGTCTCTCCCAAAGCGTTGAAAACCCCTATAGGATTATTACGGCGATGCCACTCTCACCCCCCCCCCCCTCCCTCCCTTATTCCTCTATGTTGAAATGTATAGGGCCTTCGATAATCTAAGTATATAGACGAGCGAAGAGCCACACGGGGAGGTCTTAACCACCGGACAAAGAAAATGTTTGGACAGTGTCACACTGCTCAACGGGGCACCCCTCGAAGACGCACCCTTGTAACCAACCGCTTACACAGACATAGCGAAAGAATGACAGAAATAGAGAGAGAGAGAGAGAAAGAGAGAGATATATAACAGCTCTTCAGGCAGCCCTTCTGGTTGTTTGAAAAGTTATACCAGTAGCGAGAGGAAAAAGTGTAGTAGCGCCCAATGGAATAGTATAGATAATATAGAGAGACCAGGAGGCTAACAGGAAACTCCTGAGAGGTCGAAGTCACATACAATGCTTGTACGCATATGGTATCTACAAGCTTTTATACTTTTCAATACAGATCAACACCTCTCGTACCTTTGAAATGTGGAAATGTGGATCTATTTTCACAAGTTTTTTTTTTTCAATTATTTTTAGTTGTTCAAAATTTCTGTAATGATACATGTTTTTTTTTTTTTTTTAATAATAATAATGAAAATTTAGTTAATAAATAAAAATGATGAAATTTTGAATTTTTTTTGTACGACAATTTAATTATTTTCAATTACTTTGTAGTTTCCTAAAGCTTCTGTAAATATATACATAGGAGTTTTATTACTGAAATGAGATGTGAAATGATTATTGAAGAAATTGCGATTCCGTTTCTATTTTTAAAACAATTTTGCTATTTTAATTATTTTGAGTTGCCAAAAGTTTCGAGAACTTCGCGGGTAGTTCTTTTTACTTAACTGTAATGAGAAGCAAGATAATTGCATTTTTTTTTACTTCCAGACCTATTTTTACAACTTAATTTCAATTTCCATTTTTTATTTCTTTTCAATTATTTTTAGTTGTCCAAAGTTTCTGTAATGATACATGTTTTTTTTTTTAATAATAATAATGAAAATTTAGGGAATAAATACAAATGATGAAATTTTGAATTTTTTTTGTACGACAATTTAATTATTTTCAATTACTTTGTAGTTTCCTAAAGGTTCTGTAAATATATACATTGGAGTTTTATTACTGAAATGAGATGTGAAATGATTATTGAAGAAATTGCGATTCCGTTTCTATTTTTAAAACAATTTTGCTATTTTTATTATTTTGAGTTGCCAAAAGTTTCGAGAACTTCGCGGGTAGTTCTTTTTACTTAACTGTAATGAGAAGCAAGATAATTGCATTTTTTTTACTTCCAGACTTATTTTTACAACTTAATTTCAATTACAATTATTTGAACTTAAATTTCAATTTTTAATTTTTTTTCAATTATTTTTAGTTGTCCAAAGTTTCTGTAATGATACACTTTTTAAAAAAATAATAATAATGAAAATTTAGTGAATAAATAAAAATGATGAAATTTTGAATTTTTTTTGTACGACAATTTAATTATTTTCAATTACTTTGTAGTTTCCTAAAGCTTCTGTAAATATATGCATAGGAGTTTTATTACTGAAATGAGATGTGAAATGATTATTGAAGAAATTGTGATTCCGTTTTTATTTTTAAAGCAATTTTGTTATTTTTATTATTTTGAGTTGCCAAAAGTTTCGAGAACTTTACTGGTATTTCTTTTTCATAACTATAATAAGAATCAAGATAATTCCATTTTTTTTTACTTCCAGACCTATTTTTACAACTTAATTTCAATTCCAATTATTTGAACTTCAATTTCAATTATTATTTGTTACCTAAAGTCGAGTCAATTGAATAATTCGATTTTCTTTTACTCCATTCAAAAAATATAAATAATTTCTTTTAGAAAATCGTAATTCTAGATCTATTTTTTCAACAATTTATTTATTATTATTTAATACAAATCGACGAAAGTGTCAACTTGTAGAATAAAGTGTAATTGAACACGTTCCATTTTTTAACTCGATCATTAATTAAAGTAATTTTTCTACCGAATTGTATAAAAAAATAATTGAAAAAATGAATGCAACTTGGTATAAAAAAAATAAAAATTACTATAAAAAAAAAGTAACGAGAGGTGCTCGCTGGTGCTAAATCCTTAATTCTACTAACTACAGAATATTTTTATAATACAAGGACAATTGAAATTCGTCGCGTTTCGGTAACTCACCTTGATCCTCCGAATCCTCTTGTTTGCAGGAATCACTTCCAAGAGGTAGATCGCCACCGTGACCGACAACCTGCTCACCGGGGCCACCGGGCCCCAAACTGTGAGGCCCTAGGTGAGATCCACCGAGTACGCTGTGATGATGATGATGATGGGCACTGCCGTCGTCATCCTCATCTTCCGAACCCGAACCCATCAGCGAATCTGCTCCTGTAAAAGAATTTTAAAAACAAACAATTTAGATTGTAACTTTAATTCGTTTTTTTTTTTAAATCAACAATGGCGCAAAATAGAAATTTAACAAAAATGATAGGTGTTCCTTTCAGTGATAACAGCGATATGAAACAAAAAAACGTTGGAAATTATATTTGGACATCGCTTCCTCATCAGCTCTGTTTGATGGAACATCAGCCCATATGTCAATTTTGATTTCATTCCAAATTCAATCCTAATACTCGTTCTATGATAGTCCAACTTCGTATGAATTTTTAGCTTGATATCTCAAAAATTGTGGGAGCTAGAGCGCGAAGAGAGATTTTTGGAAAAATTGAAAATCGTGTGGAAACAATCATGGATTTGGAATCGTGTGGAACTGCATGGATTTTGGGAAAAATTTGATTGAGGGAGCATGATTAACCCCCCAGCATCTGTCTTTAATTTCAGCTATCTCAAGACGTTCCCAAATTACAAATGTTAAATGGTTGTCACACACAAACATACACATAAATCCGGACATTTTTTCTAAATGTGACTACTCGACGTTTTGTAACATTCTGAACACGTTTACACGAGAATCTCCAAAAATGTTTTATCCAAAAGAACAAAGCTTCTTGAGGAAGCAAAGCGTTGTGAATGGAGTAATCGCAACACGTGACTTACTCATCATATTGTAACTTATGTGATGTTGGTCTCGTGAAATTAATGGGACAAAGTTACGAGCGATGTAGACAAAAATTTCCAAATTTCGTGGAACAGTTGATCAACGCTTAATCACCTTTTTACTCAGTCTGCAAATGAAAATTTGACTTTTAGCTGTTTTACATTTTTTTTTCACATTTCAGGGAAGGTTGTTAGGAGTTGGTATTTTTTATTTTAATTCAAATACCAAAAGTGTACATTTCATATATAGATGGCACAAGTTTCACTGTAATCCAACAGACTCATCGAATAGTTATTTGCGATGAAATTTGGAAAGAGACTATCAGAACAAATTAAAATTTGTTGTGTATCTTCGGTGAATAAATTATAATTTTATTATCAAAGTTGAAAGCAAAACACAAATGCCTTTTGATGCTCCACGTGAGATATGAAAATCAATGTATGTTTTCAAATTTACGGTAAAATGCTAAAAGCGTCGGGTAATTTGTTTTCAATTTCAATACCAAAATGACATGTACCTACACACAAACAAGCCTGCAAAGTAGAGCCTTGCAAATAGCTTCCTCATTATTTTACATTTTCAAAAAACATGTATCCAAAAAAGAGCATTGCAAATTGTTTCCTCTACAAAGCTTCCTCCATCGGAAAGCCAAAGTAGACAAAGGTTCCTCATTTTTAAAAAATGTGAAATAACGAGGAAGCAATTAGCAAGGTTCCACTTTCCAGGCTTTTTTTTATAAAAACAAAGCTTCCTTTACAGAGAAGCAAAAACAATCGTTGATGTCACGTGTTGATATTCGCCTTCAGCATCCATTCAACATACGCCTTTACAGAATTTTTATCGCACACCTTATAAATTTCATTTCCACCAATCTGTCTCTCTGGCTTTCCTAATGACGATTCGCAATCTTTCTATTCTCAATACTACTTCAGTAACATTTTCTCTCTCTCCCTCTCCCTTTCTCTCTCTTTCACTTCCAAAGAATAAGAAGCGTCTGAGGGCCCCATAGGTCGTCGAATATTCACGCTACCAATGCTATATTATCCCGTGGACGTCTAAGCCCATAGTCCATCTCGGTAGTAAGGAATAAACGTTGGGGTATGAGGTGTCGGCGCGCGGCAAAAGAGAACCCGCTGTGTAAGGTAACGACCCTCGGTATTCGTTTCACGGTTACAAAACGCGCCGAGGTGGGCCCCTCTGTCGACGGGGGCCTTATCCTCCTCCGTCCTCCTACTCCTCCGTCTCCTTCTCCGCTTCACCTTTCGACGCTCCTTCCCGGAGCTCTAGCTTCAGCCTAGAAGGCATCCAAGAGAGCTTTCACAAACCATACGGATATATATACAGTAACGGTGACGAGAGATCACCGTCTCGTGGGCCTTGTGCCACGCACCTCTTCCGAATCCTCTTCTGGGACTCATGATACTCGCGCCTGTCGTTTGTTTTCACAGCTTACCCGCAGTGAGAGTGGAAAGAACTGCGAAAGGGCTTCTCTCGTCTCTTTTACCTAAAGATACTGCGGAGACCGGGGCTGGTTGAAACACTTTTTCTTATTGTGGATTTAAAACAAATTGATAAACGTTTTTTTTTTTTTCAGACGACGCTGAAAACGATTGTAAGACTAAAATAGCAGCATACGAATTTATATATTCAGGAGCTTTTCGAATCACGTGAATTAGAATGATAATAATAATAATAATAATAATAATAATAATAATAATAATAATAATAAACTATAATTTTTTTCAAGTTTTTTTTATGTACGTTGTAGAAAGGATGTGAATTAAAGTTTTTGATAACAAAATAATATATGAATTGAAATTTTAGGAGTTTTTCAGAATAAAGGAATATCACGAATAATTAAGAAATTATTTTCCAATCGATATTTTTTTTAGTATATTCCTAATGTTCATTCACGTTAAAAACCGAATATAGTTTTTGGCAAATAAAAAAGGGTTGAGACTTGAAAATTGAGAAAACTCCTATTCTGAATATGTTTATTTAGTTTATTTTGAAATTATCAAGATTTCGAATATTGTGGTGCAGTAAAATAAAAATCTTGCACGCTGGCTATAAAAAAAAATGTCAAACATTTGTATAAACAAACAAATTTTTCAAAAAGTAAACAAAGATCACTGAAAATGTTAAATACCCAAAAAAAAAACTTTTATTTTATTTTTATAGTAAAATCTTTGTTGAAGTTCAACAATGTTTAGCCTTAATATAGTAAAAGATAGTAGCGAAAAAAGGAAACATTTAAAATAAAGATATATTTTCCATAATGTATTTAAACATCGTTATTAAAAAAAGAAACGATTGTTCTTTTTTTTCAGTCTTTCCACTTTAATAGGATAGGAACTTACATTTTCGCAAATAGAATAGAACAAAGCTTTCGGCACAGAAAAAAAAACAAGTTATAAATTCAAATTGAGGAGTTTTTCAGAATAAATCAATATCACGAATAATTAAGAAATTATTTTCCAATCGATATTTTTTTTTAGTATATTCCTAATGTTCATTCACGTTAAAGATCGAATATAGTTTTTGGCAAATAAAAAAGTGTTGAGACTTGAAAATTGAGAAAACTCCTCTTCTGAATATGTTTATTTAATTTTTTTTTGTATAAACGTTGTAAATACAAGTTTTTGTTAAAAATAAAAAAAATATATATATAAATTGAAATTTAGGAGTTTTTCAGAATAAATCAATATCCCGAATAATTAAGAAATTAATTACCAATCGATACTTTTTTCAGTATATTCCTAATGTCCATTCACATTAAAGACCGAATATAGTTTTTGGCAAATAAAAAAGTGTTGAGACTTGAAAATTGAGAAAACTCCTATTCTGAATATATTTATATAATTTAATTTTTAAAAATAAAATAAAGCTTTCAGAACATTAAAAAAAAATGATAAATTGAAATTTGGGACATTCCGAAATACCCAAAATCTAATAATATTACACGTAAATGGAGAATTAATATCCAATCAATTTTAATTCCATAAAATTTAAATTCTATTTTCATAAAATTGAGTAAATGAACACTACAAAAATATCTCATTATTTTTTCAGTATAACGTAACAAAACTGCACATACAATTCATGATTTTTCAAACAGAATATTTTTGCTAACAATGATACTTTATCCCGACGCAACTAGCCCCGGTCTTTTCTACATACAGCGTATATATATATAATATACAGTATATACAAGACCACAAAACTTTGCTCGAGTTCTCATAGAAACCATAGGGTGCGTTCGTTAAACCCCCATGAACTGACTCCGTTCCGACCCACCCGTTAAATCTCTCTTTCTCTGACCGCTTGTTCGAAGCGTTGAAGCGTGACCCTCTTGCTTTTGCTTTCCCAGTCGCGTTCTCTTCTCTTCTCTGCCATCTCTCCAAGCCGGTAAGAAGAAAGGAAGGGAAAAAAAAAATAAATATATCAAGAAGGAATTGAGAGAAAAGGAGAGAACCGTCTCTTTGACGCCCACCGAAGAAATATTGAGTTCTTGATTTTTTTTTTTTTTTCTGCCTTATATAGTAATGTAGTTATTTTAAATCCCCTGCCCCCCTTCATTTATTTTATATCGTAGAAAAATTCCTGTAATATTATATAAATTTGATTTGATTTTTATTTTAAGATCTTTACCATGATGGCTGTGTGGATGGTGTGGATCCGGTTGAAGAGGCTTCCCCGACACGTAGTCCTGCTTGCAGATGAACTTGTTGTCGTCTAGAACGTACAACTCTTCGCCTGTGCTTAGCTGCTTTCGACAGACGAGACAGGTGAAGCAATTCAAATGAAAAACCTTGTCCCGCGCTTTTCTCACGAGATCCTGTGGATTTATACCTTGAAGACAACCACTGCATTTCGTGCCATATCTCCTGTAACAAAAGAAAAAAAAATCATACGTTATTGTATGTTTATGTGTAAAAAAGAAAAAGGAAATTTTTCATTTCTTTTCTTTAAAAAAGCGATTGCTCCTATTTTTAAGAACAGAAAGATTCGTGATTGATTTCTAGTTACTATAAAGTACATTTTTTTTATTTTATATTTTGTTTTTTTTTTTTATTTATTTCATGTTTTATTTGCTATACATTTTTTTATAAAGTGACTATGGCTATTAGGGTGATTAAAACAAAATTGATTTTTATTTTTTGGTCGTACTGCTCATCGTGACACTTTTTTTTTCGTCAGAGAAATAGTTTTAAAAAAATGTTATTGCGAATTTAGGAATACTGTTTTTTATTTGTCGAATTTGAAATGTATGTAATGATGGAAATTTATTTATTTACAAATTAATCAAGGAAATATAATTATCGTGCAATTGAATATGCGAAAAGTAACGATTGCACAAAGTTCGAATATTTAGCGACGTCTTTTTTAAATATATTTTCATATTTTATAAACCAAAGCAGACAAAATTTCGTGCAATTTTAATATTAAACGTCTTCAGACTGTTGAATATCCGTCTGTGCATTTTCAATCTTGTCGATTTTTTAAATTTTTGACAAAAATGAATAGAAATTATTGCAGTCTCGCTTATTCAACGATTTGGAGCACGTTTTTGGTTGTGGTTGGAGCAAACAAAGAAATGAAGAAATCGAAAAATCGCCGCAACTTCCTTAAACTTCGCATTAACCATTTTTTTAATCATAAACAGTTAGCATATCATTTCTGCTGTAATTTAAGTTTCGGAGGAAACCACTATTTTTCAATTTTTTTAAATTCCCCGGCACAGCATGGCAGTAGTACAATTTAGTCTTTAAAGACTCACCAATTTGTGACTAAACTTTTTTTTTTTAATAACTGACCAAAATATTGTAACATGGACTTTATATTCCAAATCACAGCTAACTTTTGTCAACAAACAAAAATGTTTCCTGGCCCAGAAAATTCGCTAATAGAATCAAGTGTATTTTATAAATAAAATATTATTCCGTAATCTATATTGACAAGATGTTCAGTAATATACAACGCGTTGACAAGAATATTGAAGAAATAATTAGAAAGCAAAAATCGGATGAACACGACAATTTAATCGACGGTTATTCGACAGATCAACGTCAATAATTGCTCGTCACATTTTTGTGATTAAAATTGCCATGTGTCGAGCTAAAACGATATAATTATACGATTGCATAACTAATGCTATTAACATTTCAGTGGCTCGTGCGTTAGACATGAAAATAGTAAACCATCGGTGCATATTAGGACCGAGGATTTCCGTGACTATAATTGGGAAGGAGTGAAGCACCAAAAAAACAGTAGCCACCTGGTGATCTCGTAATTTGTCTTCACACCCCTATATTTTTGCGTATCTGCGTTGGTTCGCGCGATCGCCAACCGGTTATTCTCTAATTACAGGAATTATTTAATTAATTATAGCAATCGTTCGGTGGCTGCGTATATATAGCTGCAACTTCATGGACGTCGCTTCAGGGTAAGAAGAAAGAAATACAGGAATAGAGAGGAGATAAAGAGTTGGAAATAAGGCGTGTGCTGTTGGAGAACCTGAGGGAATACAGGCCAGAAAGCATCGAGATATTTCCTAAAGGAAGAACTTTTTCTTCTTTTATTTTTTTTTTTTTTTTTCTTTTTTTTTTTTTTTTTACTCTCCTGCGCTCCCATGAGTAGTTCGTCTCTTGCAACGTGCGAAAGGCCCCGGTTCGTCCTACCGTGGACGAGGGGCCGGTCGTTAAAAAATCATTAATAGCAAGGGTTTATGTATACACGCATATGTATATTATATACTGAGTGAGAAGCATGCGTGGAAACGAATCTCGAGGGCTGTGACGATCCTGCCAGTGCAGCGAGTACAACGATCTAATAAAATAAAGGAAAGGAAACAAATGGACGAATAGGGAAATAACGATTAAGACTGTTGGGAAAAAAAATTAAGTGTACCGAGTGCGAAATGCAAGCTGAGAACTCCGTAATGTATTTGTTGATAATTGCGGATTTAGTGATTTATATGTATTTGATAAGTTTTGAATACAAGAATTTTTTTTAAACAATAATATCATAAATGAATGAAACACTTCGAAGATCTTTTTTTTTTAGATAATCTGGGTTTTTTTAAAAAGAGAGATTCTGTATGAGTTAAATTAGTTTAAATTAAAAAACAGGCAATTGTTGAATAAAAATTGAATCATAATATTTTTTCAGATTGAATAGTTGTAAATAATTCTTTAAATAAGAATTAATGATAAGATTTTCTAAAATGAAGGATAAATTTTCTAGATCGAGTGCATAATGATAGTTGAAAGCGCGGACATTGTACTAGTTCATAATTTAATTTGCTTATTTGGTGACTCCAGATTGACTCCTGACACCAGAGCCAACGAAATTTACAGTTATTTGTGATTGGCAATTGTTAGAATTGATTAATTGAGTGCAAAATCTTGCTCCTGTTGAATTATGCGTTCATAATCTTTTTCAATAAGAACAGTTTTCTCATGATCCATACGTTTGTACTGGAATTTGGATGATTCCAATTTGGTTGCGCCACACCGGAGCCAATGCAGTTTACAATGATTTGTGATTTGCCATTGTTAGAATTGATCAATTGAATCCAAATTCTTGCTACTGTTTAATTATGCGTCCACAATCTTTCTCAATAAGAACAATTTTCTCATGATCCATACCTTTCTTCTGGATTTTGGATGATTCCAATTTGGTGGCGCCACCAGAGCCAATGCAATTTACAGTGATTTGTGATTGGCCGTTGTTAGAATTGATTAATTGAATCCAAATTCTTGCTACTGTTTAATTATGCGTCCACAATCTTTCTTAATAAGAACTACTTCTACTCGATTTTGGATAATCCCAATTTGGTTGCGCCACACCGGAGCCAATGCAATTTCACAGTGATTTGTAATTTGCCATTGTTAGAATTGATCAATTGAATCCAAATTCTTGCTTCTGTTTAATTATACGTCGACAATCTTTCTCAATAAGAACATTTTTCTCACAATCCATACATTTCTACTCAATTTTGGAAAAACCTAATTTGATGGCGCCACACCAGAGCCAATGCAATTTACAGTGATTTGTGATTGGCCATTGTTAGAATTGATTAATTGAATCCAAATTCTTGCTACTGTTTAATTATGCGTCCACAATGTTTCTCAATAAGAACAACTTTCTCATGATCCATACGTTTCTACTCAATTTTGAATAATCCCAATTTGGTTGCGCCACACCAGAGCCAATGCAATTTCACAGTGATTTGTAATTTGCCATTGTTAGAATTAATCAATTGAATCCAAATTCCTGCTACTGTTTAATTATACGTCGACAATCTTTCTCAATAAGAACATTTTTCTCACGATCCATACATTTCTGCTCGATTTCTGAAAATCCCAATTTGGTGGCGCCACACCAGAGCCAACGCAATTCACATTGATGTCCGATTGGCCATTGATCAATGGAATGCAAATTTCTCCTCCTGTTAATCAATGCATCCACAAATTATCTCAACAAAAATGAGCTCTTCATCGCCTGTGGAATTGCGCGTCGAGTGTCGTTGTCGAGCTTCTCAGAAGGGCGCTCATCTCAACCATATACTCCAAGCCCAAAGATTTCCTAGCAGCACAAGGCATCAACCAGCATCAGATCTCTCGGTTTCTCTCAAACTGATTCCCAGTTCTCTTCTCGCGAGAATATAAGCGACCATCCCGGCAGTAGTCAGCTCCGTCACGCCCAACACAACCCAAGTTTCTCCGCTTCCATCTCTAGCGCTCTCGTCGTTCACCTCGGCTGTCATTTTTCTTTCCTTTTTTTTAGTATACATATAACACCGGCTTCGAGAGACCGGGCGTCACGGCACATTTACAATATATAATCCAAAGCGTGTACACCGGGCGGCAGAGGAAAGTTCACTTCTCAAGACTTCTCTCTGACTCTTCGTTTGTCTTATATATGTTGCTGAGGAGGCGCGGTGAAGTTCGTCTTCGAAGAGTCACGCGAGAGAACGCGAGCTGGTGGCTTTCCATCTTGGCTCTTCGAAACTTCTCCTAGCACACCGTTATCCAGTGGATTTCTGCTTTTTTTTTTTTTTCAAGTCCGAAGAAGCTGAATCCTTGATTAGAGATATCATCTTTGATCATTGTCTTCAGAATGTATGCTTCTGATTCAAGAACATTGATCTAATCAACGTGCAATCAGTGCACGATTAAAACATCCATAATAGGCTTAATAGCATTATGATCAATTAAAACAATCATGGATGCATTCGTTTAAAAATCTCTATTTGATTTGTAGCATATCGAAGAGCCAGCCGACAAAGACCCGATGATTTCAGGGTGTCCTCTCCTTCTGGGCGAATCTTCAATAAATTAAGTGATAATTTCACATGTACGTGAAGAAACTCGATGGCAATGGGAGCAGTTGCTTTACGACGTCCCATCGATGAATTATTTATGATGAATCAACGAGCCAAGCGCCCAATTATCGAGCCTGTACGACCTTGCTGCGTTAACACGTTGCGTTTATGATAAATGTATAGCAGGCATGTCGATACTACGTCTTCTTTCCTCCTTTTTTCTGCTAGATTTGCTGTTCTACAGATTTTTTAAATCTAGAAACAGAAGACTGAAAAAGACACTGGTGCTCAAAATAAATAATTTAAATTTCATTTAGATCAGTCCCTAATGCGTAATTTAAATTTAAAAAATGTATATCACCTACAGTGCTGGAAGATAACTGTTTATATCATTTATAATTACCTACCTGAAGAAGTCGTTCCTGCAGAATATTTTGGACTCCCTGGAGAAGCATTTGTCCTGTAATTCCATGCCGCAATCGCAGCATCTCACGCAATCAGCGTGCCAAACTCGTTCGAGTACTTTGAGAAAAAATTTGTCTAATATCGGCTTCTTGCATCCCGCGCATGACATCAGCATCGCCAGACCGCACCTCCCTGAATGAAACAATAAAAATAAACGTCCAGGTCAATATATATTATTTATTTAAAACGAAAAATTATTTGTACGTCATTTTTAAAATTCTCATCTAAATTTAAGTAATTCTTAAATTATGATCGTTTATTTTTGCACATCTGACATCAAAATTACAAAGTTTTATTACATTCAAAATGCTTCATTGGTTTTTTTTGGTGGCGTACTAAAAATATTTAAATTTTATGAAGAAGAAATAATATAATGCCAATAATTAAAACTCAGCACGATTTTATTTTTTCTTGTTAGTATTAGACACCAGTTAACACCAAACTAGGGTGCAAAATAATTCTATAAAATTCAGATCCCTTTATTCATTTTAGCCAAATTTAATACAAGAAAAAAGATTATTTTATAACGAAGTTATAAAACAATGCCAATATTTTAAGGTAAACATGGCTTTAGTTCGATTTACTATTATAAGATACCATTGAAGATTATGCTACATTTAAAAAGATATATATATATAGGGTGTCTCGCAACTATGTGATGATATTTATATATTCGAATAGGGGAGATCGCGCTGAACAAAAAAGTCCCTGGTCAACATTTTCTACGACCAAAATTAACCAAGTTATTAGCAATTAGAGTTAGCCAATCAGAGACCGTTATAGTGTCCGCCCGCAAACTCGAATTCCGCGCGGCCACTGGCGACCGAAATCGCCGTTTTCCGCGCGGTCACTGGCAACCGAAATCGCCGTTTTCCGCGCGGCCACTGGCGACTGAAAACGCCGTTTTCCGCGCGAACACTGGCGACCGAAATCGCCGTTTTCCGCGCGGCCACTGGCGACTGAAAACGCCGTTTTCCGCGCGGACACTGGCGACCGAAATCGCCGTTTTCCGCGCGGCCACTGGCGACTGAAAACGCCGTTTTCCGCGCGGACACTGGCGACCGAAATCGCCGTTTTCCGCGCGGCCACTGGCGACCGGAAACGCCGTTTTCCGCGCGGACACTGACGGTTGAAAACGCCGTTCTCCGCGCGGACACTGGCGGCTGAAAACGCCTTTTTCGCCGTTTTCCGCGCGGTATTCGAGGGTCCGTGCGGATTTCAAGATTCCGGACGGACACTAATGGTCTGTAATTGGCTAACTCTAATTGCTAATAATTTGGTCAATTTTGGTCGTAGAAAATTTTGAACGAAGACTTTTTTATTCAGCGCGATCTCCCCTATTCGAATATATAAATATCATTACGTAGTTGCGAGACACCCAGTATATTAAATCCGGCGTTCTGCTTAAGTTATCGCTATCTCGGTACTCTGCAATATTTCCGGCAATGTTTCGCGCATTTAAATTTAAATCTGCAAAAGGTACATAAAAAATAGACTTTTTGGTGATTTTAGATGTGCACAGACACTAAATATCAAATTAAGAAAATATTATCACGTATTTGCGTGTAAAAAAAAATCTTTCAAAATTAATTCGCACCTTGGTGGTCGAAATCGCGACAGGTTCCGATAAGCAGGTTCGACAGGATCCAATTTGCCTCTGTCTCAACACCAGTCAACAAGTTTTATAACTTACTCACTGAATTGAACGGAGTTTTCATGAATTTTAAATCACCTCTGAATATTTTTAGTATAAAAACGATACAGTTTTTTTTTCTTGTCTTCTACGGGACATTTCACACGAAGTGGGCCACCTCTCTTTCGAATTGTCTAAATAAAGGGTCATCATTTTCTTGTCAGAGGTTTAGAGTGCCTAGAATAAGTACAAATTATTTTCGATTTTTTAATGCTACATTTTTTTGCAACTTTTATTCTTGCATTGTAAGCACTTTCAAAGATTTTATTTTTGAATGTTTTTTCATCTACATTCATATTAATTGCATTTCTTTTAAAGTGTATGTATTAGATTTTGATATAATTTTGGAATTATTTTTTTTTTGTACTTTCTAATAACATTTTTTTTCTGTACTCGTTCAGAATCAGTTATATGAATGAAAATCTGATTAAAAAGCTCATAAAAAGTTCAACATCTTATCAAAATCTAGAAATGCTTGTTAAAAAAAATGTAACTAATATAAATGAAGATAAAAAAGCATTTTACATGAAAATTAAAAAAAAAAAAATGTTTAGTTATGCAAAAATAAAAATTAAAAAAAAATTAAATAAAAGTAGTGGGGTTTAAGAAAAAACAAGAAAGGCTTAAAGAAGGCTAAAAAAAAAGTTTAATATATTCTGACAGTCTTAACCACGTGCAATGCAGAGAGGTCTTTTAATAATCATTATTATTATTAGATCGATTTAATTCTAGCACTTCATCCAACTAAACCTGTCGAATATATGAATTGGCCGTCGTGTCAATTTTTTCATAGTTTGCAAACATAATACCGAACATTTTCTCAATTTTTGAGCAAAATCGAAATGGGTCATCTCAACAATTTTTTTCTTTTACACTTTCTACCTCTAAAAAATGCATTAAATTTATCTCACGCAACTACGGAAACTTTTTCAGTGAAAACTATATTCAAAAACCTACATTTTTGTTTGTTCAATGGACCAATTTTTGTATACAGCGAATCGAAAAAAAAAAAACACAAAAATAAAAAATCGGTATATAATTTTGGGTGAAATACAGGATTTAAAAATCTGAAAAAATTTATACATATTCTAGGCACTCTAAACCACTAAAAAAAAATATGTACTTTTTTTTTTGTAGACAATTGTGTGTCTTCGTGGGGAATGCCTCCTATGTTTACATGTCTAGACCGAAAATTTACCTTATTTATTGGCTTTATTTTTATGTAAACCTAGAATAATATAGCGTGAAGCGATTCTCTTGTTTTTCTCTTTACATTTTCTGCCGGGTGGTGTACGAACAAGAAAATTATTGTGGTAGGAAAAAAAGCTGAGAGATGACGAATTACCTGTTCCGGTGAAACGATCATACGTTCACACTCAATGGTAGGTAAACCACAGAATATCGTAGCTGTAAAGCTAACCAGCATATTATTGTATACTATTTCCCGGAACTTTTGCAGAAGAAAATATACTAAAAAGCCGTTTTTTCGTTTTGTTTTTAGAGCTATGACAATTTTTGTACCGAGATTCTTAAAAATTTATTTCCTCAGAACATAACAAAACGTAATTTAGGATTTTGTAGCACAATCTGAATCTTTTTTTTTTTTTGGCGATCATGTATAGGGAAAATATGAATAAAAGTATACATTTTGGAAATAATTTTTGGTTCAAATTAATTTTAAGTCCAAAGTCATGCTTAGTTAAATTGATTGGAAATACTTTTTTTTATTCAAATAATTCGAGTCGAGTAATTCGACAGTTATGAAATGATTAAACTGTTATTAATTACGAAATGGAATTTCAGATAATTTATCTTTAAAGATTTAATTATTGCTTCTTTTTGAGAGTTTTTTTTATAGTTTTGCTTCCTCATAGAGGAAGCTTTGTTACGGTCAAATTTTTTTTCGAGATTTTCATGAAAACGTATTCAGAATGTCCCAAAACGTCTAGAAAATATATTCAGAAAAAATGTCCGGATGTATGTGTGTGTCAGGCCTCCAAAATTCAAACCAAAATTTGGCATGCAAGTAGAGTGGTTGAGTTTCTATATTTAGGACAATTTACAAAATAATTGGGACTCCCATTCAAATTTTACGAGACTTTGAATTTTTCGACAAAATTTTGTCGCGCTCTAGCTGCCGCAAATACTGAGTTATGGAGCTAAAAAAATGTCCAATCGTAGACAAACATCAAACGATGGATGAGTTCGAATATGGTGAGGATCGGTTGAAAAATACGATTTTTGTGACATTTTGAATTTTTCAAAAAAAGTGTGTTTTGCGTTATAGCTGCCGTAAATTTCAAGGTGTCCGGTTGAAATTTCTCATACAAGTGGACTAACATCGAAGAACTTTCGGTACCAAATTTGGCGAGAATCGGTCAACAGACGAAGATTCGGCAAGTATTATTTTTTATTTACCAAAAAAACGTGTGTTTGCTTTCCAGCTTTCAGAAATTTTGAGTTCTCTAGTGGCAGACTAACATAAAAAATGTATGATTTAGAATTTGGTGAGGATTGCTTGAAAAATCCAGTTTATACGAAATTTTGAAGTTTAAAAAAGAAAGTGTGTTTGCGCTGTACAGCTGGTTTATTATTTCGAGGAGTGAAGAAGTAATTCAATGATCAGTAAATGATCACGAACTCTGAACGGATTAGTCTTTGGAGCGCTTTTACAATCAAAAAATTCATTTTGCTTTCTCATAAAGAAAATTTTGTTGATATTCATAATTTCCAAAGTTTCTTCTATGAGGAATCCAAACCCGAACCAATGTACTTCATCGAGCAATGCTCTAACAATGAGGAAGGAAACTGCAAATTCATTCGTACAATTTTTATTTTCAAATGTATTTCAAATACATTTATTTATCAAACCTTGCATCTTTCCGTTAATTTCCTACTGCAATAGTTCTATGTCCTTCATATTTCAAGTCCAGAAGCGTTAATAAATCATTCGATACAATTCAAGCCTAAATTCCATTAAAAGATTATAAAAAGTAACGTTATTTCAGAGCTTCTATCGTCATCCTAAATACAAAGTAAATTACAAAGTTATGCAAAGTATAAAAGTCACATTTTAAGATATTCTATTGCTGAGCATTCTCTTAAAACTTCCCACAGACTTGTTCGTACCTACTATATTAGCTATTTTCTCTACTTCACGATCATAATAGTCTCCGCTTGTTTCCCTGTTAACATTTTTTTCTTTTCCCTTCTCCAGCACTCCTTAGTTCAGTCGATCGTGGATTCTTGATTCTCTCACTCGCTCACTCTCTCATATTGCTTTCTCAAGAAATCAACGCACATATATCATACATTCCTTCTCGTGCTGTATTATTAACATGAAAAGGCATGGATCTTGGGTTTTAGCCGATGTTTTGCGCCGGAGAACGGAGGTAGCAGTTTCTTATCCAAGGATGGGCGGAGCCCCGGAGTTTCTACGTTGCCCCCTTTTCCTCTATGAGCTACCGCACAAGAATCTTTGTCGACTCGTGGGCAAAACCCCTCTACACGATATACAATCTCTGTATTCTCATCTATGTAGTGGTTTTATCGAGAGTATATGTATATGAACAGTCTGTCTATAGCGGTGGAACAAAATGCAAGCACGCGCGCAAGATCCTCCCACTCAGTCATCTTCATCCCCGTCCGAAAGGACCGCGAGTTTGCGCAGGTAACAACTCTGAGAGAGGAAAAATATGAGAAGAACAGAAAACAAAGTGGGTGGATGCTTTTAGTTTTGTATAGACCACGGAAAATCGAATGCCAAAAACTGCAGGGGTGCAAACAACGTGGCTGATATTTGCTTGATGATCGTACAGAGTTAAGGCGAGTGAGATGACTAAAAACAAAACCGCTGGAAATTGTAGACATCGCTTCCTCATCAGCTCTGTTTGATGGAAAGTACGTCCACTTTTGGCTTCCTCAAGGAGCTTTGTTTTGCGATTAGGTTTATCAGAACTATGCGGCTGGTGTAAGAAAACGTATGTGATCAATTTCAGTTTCTTAATTCAACCTGTCTGTAAATTTATGTAGAGGATCATCTTTTTTTTTCGCAGACTTTTTAGCGGAGAATTTTAATTGGTAGCTAACTTAAGTCCAGTTGGGATGGAACAGAATTCGTCGCATTTTCACTCGTAGGATTCGGAGGAAGGATTGGATTTAAGTCGCGAGAAAAGGGAATGGTCCCTTGGGAAAGTGAAAGTTCCATCAAGAATTCAATCCAAACCTTGTTTTATTCGATTACTGAATTTGAAAAAATCCTGGGAGCTAGAACGCGCACAGAGATTTTTGAAAAAATTCAAGAGCTTGTAGAAAGAAGAGAACTGCATGGATTTTGCCCAAATTCAATCTAAATACTCGTTCTATGATAGTACAACTTCGTATCAATTTTTAGCTCGATATCTCAAAAATTGTGGGAGCTAGAGGACCCACAGACATTTTTGAAAAAATTCAAAATCTTTTGGAAATAAGAGAACTGCATGGATTTTGCTCAAATTCAATACCAATACTCGTTCTATGATAGTCCAACTTCGTATCAATTTTTAGCCCGATATCTCAAAAATTGTGGGAGTTAGAGGACCTACAGACTTTTTTGAAAAAATTCAAAATCTTTTGGAAACAAGAGAACTGCATGGATTTTGCCCAAATTCAATCCCAATACTCGTTCTATGATAGTCCAACTTCGTATCAATGTTTAGCCCGATATCTCAAAAATTGTGGGAACTAGAGGACCCACAGACATTTTTGAAAAAATTCAAAATCTTTTGGAAATAAGAGAACTGCATGGATTTTGCTCAAATTCAATACCAATACTCGTTCTATGATAGTCCAACTTCGTATCAATTTTTAGCCCGATATCTCAAAAATTGTGGGAGTTAGAGGACCTACAGACTTTTTTGAAAAAATTCAAAATCTTTTGGAAACAAGAGAACTGCATGGATTTTGCCCAAATTCAATCCCAATACTCGTTCTATGATAGTCCAACTTCGTATCAATGTTTAGCCCGATATCTCAAAAATTGTGGGAACTAGAGGACCCACAGACATTTTTGAAAAAATTCAAAATCTTTTGGAAATAAGAGAACTGCATGGATTTTGCTCAAATTCAATACCAATACTCGTTCTATGATAGTCCAACTTCGTATCAATTTTTAGCCCGATATCTCAAAAATTGTGGGAGTTAGAGGACCTACAGACTTTTTTGAAAAAATTCAAAATCTTTTGGAAACAAGAGAACTGCATGGATTTTGCCCAAATTCAATACCAATACTCGTTCTATGATAGTCCAACTTCGTATCAATTTTTAGCCCGATATCTCAAAAATTGTGGGAGCTAGAGCGCGCACTGACATTTTTGAAAAAATTCAAAATCTTGTAGAAACAAGAGAACTGCATGGATTTTGCCAAAAATTTTATCGAGCGAGCATAAGTGACCCCCCCCCCCTGCATGTGTGCTTAATTTTAGCGTAATATCTCAAGACGTTCTCAAGTTATAAATGTTAAATGGTTGTCACACACACACACACACATATACATCCGGACATTTTTTCTAAATGTGATTTCTCGACGTTTTGGAACATTCTGAACAGGTTTACACGAAAATCTCGAGAAAAAAAATTTTCACGAAAACAAAGCTTCTTGAGGAAGCAAAAGGTTGCAAAGTTTTACTTTGCACATTGCATCCTCATTAACTTCGACTTTTTCACAAAGCCATCTCTATGATGAAGCTTATTTATCAATTCTGGCTTCCTCATAGAGTAGAGCTTTGTGTAAAATTTGTGACTTATAACAAAACGTTAATTTGGAAAAAAAAATGAAACAAACGTAAAATTCCAAGTATTTTACCGATAAACAACAAATTTGGTACGTAGCCGCGCTTAATTTTTTAGTTTTTGTCTGTAGAACAGCTTCAGTTCATTTGGTGAGATTTTACGTGAGATAGAGCAAAATAGCAAAGAAAAAAGATTTCTGATCGGTCTATGACTGGAAGAAATTTTTTAATTTTCGAGAAAAAAAAATTCCTGATCGGTCTATGCCTCGAGGGACTTTGAAATTTTTCAAAGAAAAAAGATTTCTGATCGGTCTATGCCTGAAATTTTTTTTAAATTTTCGAAAAGTTCGAAATCCCATCAAAATTGAACCTATTTGTCGATTCATTCCCAATTCAATATACCGATCTTCCTTTAGGATAATTTTATTTATAAAAAATTATTTAATCCGAAGGCTACAAATTTGCGGAAGCTAGGGAATATACAGACATTTTTTTAAACATTCAAAATTGAAGAGAAAAATAATCTTATGTTTGCCTTTTTTTTTAAATGGTCACAAAGGTGTATACATGGCCCACGTGTGTGCTGCCTTTCAACTCGATTGATAAAGCCGATCAGTAGGTATCTAAGTTACGTATGTAAGCCACTTTTCTTAACGTTTCGGACCATTCTGAGTGTCCTGACATAAAAATCCCGAAAAAAAAGTTTTTTCATGAAAACAAAGCATTCTCTATGAGGAAGTAAAAGGATGCAAAGTAGAACTTTGCACATTGATTCTTCATTACATTTGAATTTTTACCAAAACTACCTCCAAAGCTTTGTAAATTAAAAAAAAAAAATGTCTGAAATGTGATCTCCTCGTTGAATTCTCACCACATTCAGTATCAAACATCAATGACACATTCCATTAAATTTTTATGTAAAATTTTAGATCAGTTGCTTGAATCACTCTCGAGTTATAGTGTTTAAAAAAAAAAATACGAAAATGCAAATTTCTAAATCTTCACTAGTTTATCGTTTTCGTCGAAATTTAGAATTGAACATTTACACACTCTATTTATCATTTCTCGGCGTTTTATATCATTTTGAGAGTACACTGACATGAAAATCGCAAAAAAAAAAGTTCATGAAAACTAAGTTTTCTCTATGAGGAAGCAAAAATGCAGTATTTATGTAACTGGAATTTTTTTTATAGTCAAGTTCATCGGTGCAAATATTTTTAAAAAATATTTCGCACTTTTCGAAGAGTTTAAATTACATAACTGGACCAAATTGGATATCAACGGACACGTAAAAAAAAATCATTTGATTTTACACAAAATAGTAATTAATGGCAATTTATAAGTATTAAAAAAGGGTGCGATTTTGTTTAATTTAAAAAAAAAATTAACACAGTTCACATCATTGGTTTAATTCTAATATTTCGTGTGTTTTATTCATTAAAAAATCTTCTATTAATTGACAGAAATAATTTTCCTATTCAATATCTCGACTAGAAGATAAATTGACTCGCAGATTTAATCTCCATATTAGATAACGCGATTAAATTATCAATTAATTTCATCACCATAAACCTCAATTTTTTTTCTGTGTATGAATTCATTTACTAAACAAGTTTTATAAAAATTCTAAATTGGTGAATTGATATGAGATTTAATAAGAGTTTAATAAGAGAATTTAATAAGTTCTACCAGTACACTTCTGTCAGAAAATGCCAATGTTGGTCGTAGAAAAAAAGTTGCAAAGTTAAACTTTGCACATTGCTTCCTGATTAATTTTTTTTTTCACAAAGCGATCTCTATGAGGAAGCTTATTTATTAATTTTGTGAAAAATCGAAATGTAATTTGTTAAAACGTGAAAAATCACAAATTGCTCCAAAATCAAAAGCCATTTACCGATCGTCATCAAATTTGGTACACAGTAACAGTGAATATTTTTCATCTGTATTTTTCATTTCGAAAAAGTTTTAATTCATTCATTGTTAGTTGACCTGAGTTATAAGATAATGAGAATTTTTTCAAAATTTCAAAATCACGTAAAATCTTAATCGCTTTACCGATCATTACCAAATTTGGTACGCAGCAGCGCTGAGTATTATTTATCGTCTGTAAAAATTTTCAGTTGATTTGTTGATATTTAACGTGAGTTAGAGCAAAACATAAATTTTTCAAAAAATTCAAAATCTTATAAAATCCGAACCCCTTTACCGATCATCACCAAATTTGGTACATAGCAACATTGCATGTTATTCTTCATCTGTAGAAAATATCAGTTGATGTCGTGAGATTTTACGGGAGTTAGAGCAAAACGTAAATTTTTTGAAAAATTCAAAATCTCATAAAAACCGAACCTATCTATAGATTCGCCCCAAATTCAATACCGATCCTTCTTTAAGACTGCTTTATGTATAAAAAATTATTTAGCTCTATAGCTCAAAATTTGCGGAAGCTAGAGCGCGTACAGACAATTTTCAAAAATTGCAAAGTTAAATAAAATTTGAACATATTTTTGAATTTTTTTGAAAATTATCACAAGCAATGGCGTCTACCTGCCGCACATGCGTGCTAAATTTTATTCCGAATGTTAAAGCCGTTCTTGAGATATGCAAGTTTGAATTTTGAATGCGGGTCACACACACACACACACATCCAAACACACATTTTTTCAACACCACTTTTCTCGACGTTTTAAACAATTTTAAGCATACTGACATAAAAAATCCGAAATTTTTTTTTTTTTCACGAAAACAAAGCTTCCTCTGTGAGGAAGCAAAATAAAAGAAAAAATAAATATTAATGATTTAAACAATAACATTTAAATAATAATATGAAAAGAAAAAAAAGTTGGATTAGAAAAGTTGTAAAGTTGGAAAAGTTGGAAAAATTATTTGGATTGTAATAAAGATAGATCAATTATTACAATCCAAATAATTAGTCAACTAAAATTAAAATTATAAATAAAAACTTTTTGAAATCCGATCCTTTTCATTACACTGATTTGCTAATTTGAGTTTCTAAATCAATTAATTCTGTTTATACATGAAATGTATTGTCAAATTTACCAAAGTAATAGCGTTAAAAATGAAGTAATAAAAAACTGATCAAAAATATCTTCAGATATGAGCACAAATCAGAGAAACTATCTTTGCAAAAACGAAAATAATTTGCTATTAATATTTTTGTACAATAAAAACAGTGCAGCCCAAGCCACACCTGATAATACCGTCGCTTGATTTATAAAAGTTAATAAAAACAATTCTTTTCATGAAACCACTCATTTTACTACTTCTTAGTTCTATATAGTTGCCTTGAATCTGCATTTTTGCATTGAATCATTCTCAGTAACCAGTAGCACCTTTATTCCCATAATTATATCGCTGTTATCAATCAACAACTAAATAATAATAATAACAATAATAATAATAATCTCTCCGTCGGCAGACTTGTTTTTCCCACCTTCGAACTGCAGACTAAATATTTGAGTGACAAAACAGGTTTTTTGAAAGCCTGCAAAGTAGAATCTTGGAAATTGCTTCCTGATTCTTTTGCATTTAAAAAAAATGTGTACATGTATGCAAAATAGAACTTTGTAAATTGTTTTCTCTACAAAGCTTCCACTATGAGGAAGTACGTTTATTTACTTTTGCTTCCTCATAGTGGAAGCTTGGCAGAGAAAACAATTTGCAAAGTTCTACTTTGCATACATGTAAATATTTTAGAAAAATATAAAATAATGAGGGAGCAATTTGCAAGGTTCTACTTTGCAGGCTTGTTTGTGCATGAAAGGCATTTTCATCGACTTTTTCACCGATTCGCGAATTTTTTATCATAAAAATTGAAAATATTTGATATTTTCTTGGTTTTTTAGTCAAATATATTTGTTATAAAATATAAAAATATTCGATATGTTATTTATTGTTAAATAAAGGTAATAGGTTTGGGTAAAAATTTGTTCTCAAACCTCTCAAGTATGTGAAATAAATTTGAAGCCGGTATCTTGTAATTTGTGGAAGCTAGTGGGTAAACGAGATTTTTGAAAAACTAAAAAAAAAAAATTATAAAATTCGAACTACTCGAGCGAGCAAATTTCATTGAAATCTGCCTAAAAAAGTCGACATGTTTTTTTTCGCGACAGCAATGTTTTGCTTTTTTTTGGAATAAGATCGAAATTTATCAACATAGCGACCGTTCCTTAAAATAAATTCATCTCCGATACTCAATAATTGTGAAACCACATGGTAAATTGCAGCCGGTCATTCCAAAATTTAGAAAAGTAGAAGTGTTTACGGACATTTAAAAAAAAAATTAAAATTGCAATAAAATTTCGAGCACTCTATCGATTCTCGCCAAACTTGGCACCAATCATGGTTCTCCGTAAGTTCGTTTGCGTTCAAAATTTCAGCCTGATATATCATAATTTACAAAAGTTATATCGTGAAAACGATTCTATCAAAAATTTCAAAAAAAATTTGTGGAAAATACAAGAAAAATCGCGGCAAGTCAATTTACATACACACACACACACACACACACACACACACACACACACACACACACAGACATTTCCTACAAATCCCTTTTCCCGACGTTTTGGATCATTCTGAGTATGCTGACATGAAAATCTCGAAAGCAAAAAAAAAAGCCGGCGAAAAATCATTCATTAATTATTTCATACACATGAAACATCCACCGCGATTAATGATTTACAAGCGATTTATATTGTTGTTTGACGCGTATGGGGCGGCGTTGTCGACATGATATATTTATATATCAAATATGAGATATTTATTTAATGATTATTGACTTGTGTTTCATACGGTTAATTACCTCGCTTACCTATATGATGAGCCTGTGTAACAGGCAGCGGAGCGCAGCAAGGAGCCCCGAGGGTAGCTTCCCTTATCCGAGGGTTGATACCCGCCGTACCGATACCAGGGGCCCCTCCTCCCCCGGTCCCGGTGGCCCCGTACCCCTCCACCTCCCCAACCGCTGCTGCGGCAGCCCCCGTGCCAACTCTTTCGCCACCAGTGACAGGAGCACCGCCGGGCCCACCTTCCTGCACGGGCCCGTATCGGCCGAACGGTCCCGAGGGCCCCAGTGCACCCACTTTTAAAGCAGTTACGTCCTGAAGCACCTGTAACGCGACACCGCACCGACGACCTGCTAAATGCCAACCGGCACTGGCCCACGACACTTAAAAACCCTTTCACCTTTCTCACCAAAAACCAACTTGCTTATCACCTCCTAAATTGCACCGATTCTTTATTGATATATAGCCAGGCTTATTAATATTCGGTCGAGTATATTTCTCCAAAAACTATTAGATCAATTTCTTATCCCAATTTCTATTCCCAAGCGTTGTGACGCTAAACGTCTGAGGTATATGGCAAAAAATGATGATCTTAATCAGTGTTATGATTGTACCGAAATTTGGCTTTCATTGATGATCAAACATGTGTGATATGATCTTTAAGATATACTTGTCTAACTATGAGTTGTTTAGCTCTTATTTGTCGTTTCCTGAAGGATTCCTTTTCTTTTTTCTTTTTACAGTTCGATTTTGTATATAGGACTTTTAGTCGTGTCCAAGACAAATTATTCACAAATATATCAAGTACTCTGAGGTACCTTCTTTCTTTTGTTTCAGAGAAAGCTATAAATGTCTCTGCCCACTTTTTCATATAAATCTTTCTATCGAAGAGGGATTTGTAAAACTTGGCATGGGCGCAATTGCAACCGCCGCCGGCAAGAATTCACCGGCCGTGCGAATCCAGGATCTTGTCATTGTTCCAATCGCTCATCCAGCGGTCAAGTCCGCCGAGGGCTTCTACACTGACTTATTTTTCGCACTTCTGTCCTCGTCCGGAGATAAAATAGACACCAATAATCCCTTCGGTAACTGAGTTGAATTATTGTTTTCACTCACTTAAGTGAATTGCTCACTTTTCCTCGTCTAACACTCTTCTCTTGAACTCGCGCACCGGAAGTGGAATCGAAAAGTAGCGACTAGAGGGCGCGCCTCTTCTTTGCCCAAAATTTGGCGGTAAAATTTGAATTGGCTTAATTTTCTTTCGTCGTTTCTTTTTGGGAATACGACAAGAGACACGCTAGTTGGCGAAGCGACAGGAATCCTCTTGCATATTATTTTGGATACACGCACGGCTCGAGGTTCGCCAGTCGACTGATCGTACCTGCGGCACCCGCGTGGCCCCCACCAAAAAATCCTGAGGGTTCTTGCGTTCACTTTTAAGGTCACGCCCATTTAGGGATACGCCTTCGTTGTGGTGTTACGCGGGGGCGCTGGTATCATTGGACGGGTAGACGATAGGTGGGTGTTATTCGACTCCCACCCTGAGGGGAAATGGCTGAGGAATGGCTGCGATAACGCTCAAGAGGGTGGGGATCCGATTCCAAGTGTGTTAGATGCCGGACGGACGTCGACGGTGCCGCCTCGTGACTGGACGGCTATCGATCTTGCGACAGTGGAAAACCAGAATCCCCACCACTCTCTTATTGCTTTGAGTTCTGCTTCGGGGGCTTTGAGTACGCGAGTTTGTTTGCTCGAGCACGGAAGGTTTACATCGGCACACGTGTACCACGGGCCGGGTTTGACCAATGCCACAGGTCTCGTGTTGCCTCTCTCAGTCTCTTTCTCGTTATCCGTCTCTTTCTCTCTCTCTTTCTCTCTGGAATTTCTCGGACTGTCATTTTCGAAGATCTAGGTGGAGAGTTGATCTAGATATTGATCTTACGTTGATTAATTGTCGAATGCTTTGCAAATTGTAATATTTCAAAGCAAATCAAATGACAAAATATTAAAAGGAAAATGTATTGAAAAAAAAAATCATAAATAATTGAAAAAAATAAAACATCAGACGGCAAAATATTGAAGAGCCGAAATATTGCAAGAGACAAAATATGAGAAAGTCAAGATATTGAAAAACGAAATACTGGAAAGACAAAATATTAAACGACAAAATTTTGAAAAAGCAAAATCTTAAACGACAAAATTTTGAAAAGACAAAATATCTGCTAAATGGGAATTGAAATCAATTGGTGTCGATGTAAATCGAATATGAAGTACAAAAAAAAGGTTTTGTGTAATCGTCAAACTCAAGTCCTATCTCTGTGCGTGAGTCAAGGGTACAACGCCTCCTTCTTAATTAATGATATTATTTTTAAAAATATGAAAACCATCTTCAGCGACTTTATTTAAATTCAAAGATTTTTTTTAGTTTCAAGATTGTTTCAATATTATTTTGCACAGACAAATAGAACATAAACGCAAGACTAAAGTCTGCAGTGTTGCATCTGATATTAATTGTATCGTTTATTTTTCCGTTATCATTTTTTGCACCTGCAATTAATATTGCAGATATATTTCATCTTTTTGGTATTTTGTAGTTTTAGATATTTGGTATTTTTCAATTAAAGTCGAAAAATATTCCAACGAATAAAAAATTTGTAATAACAAAATTTTGTTTTTGTTTTACATTATATATGTACCTTAGTATAGAATATGTTTACAAAAAGTATTCACATCAACTTTATTCAAAATAAATTTACGGTAGATTGTGTTTACAGTTTTTTTGAGTCAGTAAGCGACCCTCCAGCACGGATAAATATTTCACGGATTTGAAAGTCTGACAACAAAATACAAACATTCCCGTGAAACGAAAAATTAAGGTCAAAGCATTGATTTTTTTATTAAATGTAAATATTTTTCGTTTTCAATAAGGTGACCGGTCGAAAACTCTTCAGCTTCGATGATTAAAAACGGAGCTGCAGTTGTCAACTCAGGTCGAGCAACAAATCATCAATTTAAATCAATAATGCAAATATTTTTCTATATGATGCCTAAATTGAAAAAAAAAATTAACAGATTCGATAGCCTAAACTAAATTAACTTATCGATAAAATCTGTTTGCAGTTGCTATGCTTCGTTCGATCACACGTTAGCACATCATTATCGATGCATATTTCTTGTGTTTTTTCATAGAATAGAGGTATTTGACACTCGTAAATCGAGCTGAGATGGTTGTAGTGACCAAAAAAGTAGTAGTAGTATTTATTGACAAAAGTAGTTTTCGGTATATACATATTTTTGTTCCCTCGCGAACTTACCCAACCCTAATTAGTGGTTGGTTTTTAGTTGGTTTATGGTTGGAAGTCAACAAATGGTCGATTCAAGGTTGAATTTAGGTTGATTTATTTCTATTCAACCCAAAGCCAACTGTTGATTGGTGCGTTATTACAACTGAAAAACCAACAGAAATTTTTCGGTTGGTTTATGGTTGGTTTACAAAAAGCCAACCGTGAATCAACCTTTTTAATCTTCTTTTTAAAACAGTTGGAAGATGGTTGGTTTGCAAAAAAACAACCACGAATCAACCTTTAATATTCATTTTACGAATATATATTCTATGACAGTTGGAATAAGGTTGGTTCACGAAAATCCAACTATAAATCAACCATCATAGTCTTGCGTATAATGGTTGGAACATGGCATTGGTTTTTAGTTGGTTTATGATTGGAAGTCAACAAATGGTCGATTCAAGGTTGAATTTAGGTTGATTTATTTCGATTCAACCCAAAGCCAACTGTTGATTGGTGCGTTATTACAACTGAAAAACCAACAGAAATTGTTCGGTTGTTTTATGGTTGGTTTACAAAAAGCCAAGCGTGAATCAACCTTTTTAATCTTCTTTTTAAAACAGTTGGACGATGGTTGGTTTCCAAAAAACAACCGCAAATCAACCTTTAATATTCATTTTACGAATATATATTCTATGACAGTTGGAATAAGATTGGTTCACGAAAATCCAACTATAAATCAACCATCATAGTCTTACGTATAATGGTTGGAACATGGCATTGGTTTTTAGTTGGTTTATGGTTGGAAGTCAATAAATGGTCGACTCAAGGTTGAATTCAGGTTGATTTATTTCGATTCAACCCAAAGCCAACTGTCGGATGGTTCGTTATTACAACTGAAAAACCAACAGAAATTTTTCGGTTGGTTTATGGTTGGTTTACAAAAAGCCAAGCGTGAATCAACCTTTTTAATCTTCTTTTTAAAACAGTTGGAAGATGGTTGGTTTCCAAAAAACAACTGCAAATCAACCTTTAATATTCATTTTACGAATATATATTCTATGACAGTTGGAATAAGGTTGGTTCACGAAAATCCAACTATAAAGCAACCATCATAGTCTTACGTATAATGGTTGGAACATGGTTAGAAGTTGAAATTGCAACTGTAAATTGACCTCAAATGGTCGGGTTAGGGTTGACATAATGCACCAACCAACCGTTGATTTTCGGTCGGTGGAGTTTGGGTAAGTCCGGGAGGGTTGGACGTTTTACTTTGGTATATATTGTCAATATAGGCCATCGACCGCAGTCCTTCAGCCCTGGGCTTTACAACCTTTTTATGTGTCTTACATTACTTTTGTAAAAATATTGATAAATAAGTGATGAATATCACTTAGCTATGACTAACACTCGGAACTCATAATTGAGCGCTACCTTGAATTTCTTCTTCATAGGCCATTCTCACAAGTTGTTGATGTTTTGTGTGCATGGCATATTTGTGTCTGCGGGTTCAATTTTGGCTGGGTTGTATACAAAGTTGCTGAATATTGTCTAATTGCGAATCGTCTGGTTAGTTCTTGCATTCTGGTTGTAACAGGTTTGATGCCTGTGACCTGTTGTAGAGTACGATGTTGCGGGGATTGTAAAGAGGATTAGCTGGATGGCGGATACGTGTTCCAAAAAAGTAATTTTCTCGGTTGCGGTGTTTTGCTGTGTTTCGTTCACTGATACAGGTTAGCACATCGTTCTCAATGTATATTTCTTGTGTATTTTCCTAAAATTTAATCCCTACAAGTATTACCGAAATTTCTCTCAATGAACATCAGTTTCGTCTGGAGGTGGAATGAACTCACCATAGGAATGTTCATGAGAAGGTAGCCCATAAATCGGTCTGATTATTTACTGCGACTACTACTAGCGCTAAACGTTAATACCAACTAAGCTGCTCCATAGAAAATATTTGTATCCCAGGTACCTACTTTACTTATCGAAGAATTGCAAATGGTAAGGAGGAAAGTAACAGATAACTAACTAAGCTTGTGTTTAAACCGATGTTGGGTCACACATTTGTTATCTACGTTCGGTCACTTATCGACATGCTAGTTACCTACAGATGGTAGTTTATGTCCAACTAAAACGCGCGGATATTTAAAACCATAGAATCTGCAATAATCTGAAGAAAAAAACCTAAAGTAATCTAAGGAAACTTGATGAAAGAAGATGCTTGAATTGACGAAAAAATTGAACAAAGAAGATTCTCTGAAATATACAAGATACAAATTTTTATAAAACCTAACGAAATATGATGTAATTAATTCTTATGCAAATCCTTCAATAACCGAGCGAGTATTATTTATTATAGTGCTTCCTCTAACAGTTTCATTTAAGTAAAAGTACTTTTATCACATTTGGCTTCCTCAAGGAGTTTTGTGATTAGTTACTTTTTAAATGTTAGTTTTTGCGTAAACGTGTCATTAGACATTTTTTTTTAAATTTGGAAGCCGCATAAATTCTGAACGACTCGACCAATTTTGCCCAAATTCAATACCGACCATCGGTCTATAATAGTTCATTCGTGTACCAATTATCAGCCCGATCTCTCGAAATTTGTTAGAACTAGAGCGTATACACATTTTTTTAAAAATTGAGAATCGCATAAAATCCGAACGACTGACCCGATTTTTTCCAAATTCAATACCAATCATCGGTCTATAATAGTTCAACTTTGTACCAAATTTTACACCAATATCTCAAAAATTGCGTAAGCTAGAGCGCACACAAGTATTTTCGAAAAATTTCAAAATCGTGTAAAAACAAAACTATTGCATGGATTTGGCCCAAATTCAATACCAATCATCGGTCTATAAAAGTCCAACTTTGTACCAAATTTTATCCCGATATCTCAAAAATTGTAGAAGCTAGAGCACCTACGAAGATTTAAAAAAAATGTCAACATTGCGTAAAAACAAAAGTACTGCATGGAATTAACCCAAATTCAATACAGATCTTTGTTCCATAATATTCCAACTTTGTGGTAAATTTTAGAGCGATATCTCAAAAATTGTGGAAGCTAAAGGGCGTACAGACATTTTCGAAAAAATGAAAAATCGTGTAAAATCAAAAGCACTGCTTAGATTTTATCAAAAATTGCTCTTACCCTGGGGCATCAATACCTCAACATGTGTGTCAAATTTCAGCTTGATCGCTCAAGCCGTTCTCAACTTATAGCTTGTCCACACACACATACATACATCCGGACATTTTTTCTAAATGTGGTTTCTCGAAGTTTTGGAACATTCCGAACACGTTTACATGAAAACCTCAACAAAAAAAAATGTTCACGAAAACAAAGCTTCTTGAGAAAGCAAAATAAAATGATGTAAAAAAATATATTCAAACACGAAATGTCTGCACGTTAAGAAATAATTCCGTAAACGCTGAACAAGTTTTATTGAGTCAAAATACCGACTTTCGTGTATGCATTGCTAAAATCTTATGTATAATTACAAACAATAGTTGGGCTCTGTGTTGAAAACACCGTTTTATCACCCGGAATGCTGAAAGGCTTTTTGCGCTGAACACTCGAGGCTCTGTGAAGCCTCATTTTTTTTATTAATTTGTACTAAACATTGCACAACGTGCGTTAGTTAACTATTTCAAGTTGTCCTCTGGTGGTTCTTGAGCAGGATGATAGCCCGTCCACTCTCTGTACGTAACGTTCATCGCTTCTTCGACTGCGAGATCTATAGGATGAATTATAATGGGTATCGAAAGTAGTCCTACTATTGTCGATATCCATGGACTTTTAGGCACTTTGTTGCTCCTCTTTTGCACGAAATTCATTGTCGCACATATTCTGTTTATTATCAAACCAGGCACAATGACTGAAGCAAAACTCTGCCAGAGTAGAGTATCTGCAGTTGAGAGGAAAATTCGCTTGTATCGTCCTTTTGAACTGTCTTTCTGTGAGACAAGAATGAATTATAAGAAATTCTTGGATTTAAAAGAATTCTAGTAGCTAACAGTAGTTTTTATAAAATTGCATAAAATAGTAATATCTAATAAACATCAACAAAATTATCAAACCCTGTAATTTTGTGTCCTAAACTAAAATAATAAATTAAAAATTGTTACTTTCTAATATTTTAAGAGACTGAGCCTATTTTTTATGACTGAAAAAAAAGATTAGTTTTCTGCATATAAATCTAAGAAATTTTATATTTTACTTGGATGCATCACTAACAATATAAAATATCAGAAATTTCACTGTAAATCTAAATTATTGTTTTACAGGTGAATTAGATTAAAACAATTATTCTGGCAGCTACAGCATTATTTATAAAACTGCACAAAATGACAATTTCTAATTAAAATGCATGATATAATTGTCCCACATAATGTTGCCTTTTAAATAAGATTAGTAGCGTAAAAAAAACAGACGTGCTCTCTAATTTGATTTATTAAGGCTTAAGAGAAAAATTGAAATACTTAATTTTCTAAAATAAAAACTGCATTCTTCATACAATATGTTAATATTTCCTTTTTGTAAAAGAAAAATATAAAATTCTACCACAAATTTAATCCATTTTCCAAATAATTTCTTTAGGACTTAATTACATTTAAATCTGTAGTTTTTGATGCCAAAATTCTACTGATTGTCATTAAAGCACTGAATATTAAGACTGCAACGTTTTAGAAAAATTCTACAACTGTTTACAACTAACTGCAACTTAATACAGCAAAAACGTAGTTAGTTGTAGAAATAACAACTTTCTATATCTGCATCAAACTTAACAAATAAAATGAAAAGTAACAGGAGTAGTTTTTCGTAGTTTCTCATAGAGACTACAACTTCTTACAATTAACTACAACTTAATACTACAAAACAAAATAGATAGTTGTAGTTAGTTGTAGAAATAACAACTTTCTATGAGAAAGTATTACTTTCCTACATCGGCATCAAAGTGAAAAAAAAATGAAAAATAATAGGAGTAGTTTCTCATAGAAACTACAACTTTTTAGAACTTACTACTACTAAGTTTTAGAACTTAATACTAGAAAAAAATAGATAGTTGTAGTTATTTGCAGTGTTGCAGGCTAAACGGTTGTAAATTTTCGTTAAAAGCTGTAGTTACCACAACTTTCTACAACTAATTACAGCTTATTGCATATAAGTATACAGAAATATACACACAAATATACAGCTTATTGCAAGAAATCTTCAATCGGTAGAGGCTAGAATGGCGGTAAATCTTCGTTAAAAAGTTGTATTCATTACACCTTTCTACAACGAATTACAGTTTATTACAGAAATCTTCAACCGATAGAGGCTACAACGACGGTAGAATTTCGTTAAAAAGTTGTATTTACTAAAACTCTCTACAACTTATTCCGAAAATCTACAATGGATAAAAATCTATACGATTGCCGGTGATCTACAACTGTCTACACGAACGTACGAGATTTTAAACAAAATTTTCTATATAGTTGTAAATTTTTATAAAATATAGGCCCAACACCTTTGAGTTAAAATATTTTATAAAAGTCTACAAGCATGTTAAAATTTATTTTAAATCTCGTACTCCATTTCCATCATAAGTTGTAGTAACTACAACTTTTTACGAAAATTTACAACTGTTTAGCCCGCTATCGGTTCAAAATTTCCGTAATAAATTGTGTTTAGTTGTAGAAAATTCGACAATTTTGTAAATTTTCATAGAAAGTTGAAGTTTTTCAAGCCCCGGAATTAAAGTAAAAAGTTGTAGAAACTACAACTATCCGCAACCATATTCCAAATCTCACACTTTTTCACTGAAAGTTGTAGAAGTAGCATAGTTTGGTGTAAAAAGTTGTAGTTTCAAGATGTTTTTGCATAGAAAGTTGTAGTTTCCTTGTACTTATTCAAAGTAGAAAATTGTAGAAATAGCACAAATTTCGCATAGAACATTGTAGAAATTTTTCCGCCAGGGTTTTGACAATTCTTACTGTTGGTTTCATACCCAGAAGGACAAAATATATTTTTTTTAAATCTGGCGAAGAACCTTTTATGCAGTTTTTCTACCTTATTAGCTTCACCTTGTAAACTTTATTTCCTTTGTGTATTGTATCAGCAAGTACGTAACCACTGGCTAAAATATAACTCAAGCGAACAACGGTCTTTGGTACGATGCCTCTGAAAGCTTCTCCGACCTCGTTGGTATACCCTGAAAATCAATTGCCATTACAAAGAAAAAAAAAATTGCTTCTCATATTCAATAACATTAAGAAAGATAATACAAATTATGAAAGAAGTGTCATTACCCATGTATCTCACAGGTGTATCACGAAAAAGATCAACTTCTACTTCGCTTTTCTCCATATTTGAGCTTTTCTTCGTTTCGTTTAAATTGCTCATTATTTATTAAATAATATAACCTGAAATCCTTGACCACTTGCGCCACTTTTGGCTCCAATTCTTGGATCGTCAACAACAAGTGTATTGATGTGAGTCGATAAATTACCGGTTAATTAACCGCGGCAATTTGCCTATTGAAATAAATAAAACATGTGTATAAATATGAATTTTTATTCAAGATCTAATCGCTGATATGGATTTCGGAAAAATAAATCAAGTTTGATGATCTTGTGTAACATTCTTGCAATGTATAATCAATGTGTAGTGATAAACGATTTTTCAAATTTTAAATTATTATCTTTAGCGGTTGGTTGGCAGCACGTAATTTACCAAAGTGATTGGTAACTTTACCGGGCATATAGTAAAGCACTGGTCATTTTTAAACAGCGCTATGTGAGCGGTAACTTTACCGGCAATATTGCCATTTGCTGGTCATTTTACGACTAGCGCTATGCGCGGTAATTTTACCATTTTTCGTTACCTTGTAATTTTACCGCACGAAAACCGATGTCTCCACTACTAAAATTACCTCATCAGTAAAAAAAAACTTAATACTTAATTCAATAATTAAAGATTTATCTTCGCCCGGCGAAGATAAATCTGGTATCAAAATGAATGTAGAATTAAAAAGGAGTCGGTTGCTGAATTTCGTAAATTTAAAAGCGAGCTACTCTGCCAAGAAATCGTCGGGCAGAGATATACAAACAATTTAAGAAACTCCGTATTTTTTTTATCTGATAAAAAAAAAGATTTGCATTCAAGTTTTTTTTTTTGTTGCCGGCTGAGTTAGCCTATGAAAAAGGCGTATAATTCGTATTAAATTAAAATTCTATGTCGATATTTCTGTTGGAAAAAAAATGTAGACCTTATAATTAGATTTTTTAACTTGACCGCCAATTTCAAATATCCTGGATTGTTCCGGGTTCTCAGATGGAAATCCGAGAAATCTTTACATTTTGTTTTCTTCTTTTTTTTTTTAAGGAAGACAAATACGAAAGAAATGATAAGTCAATAGATGTATTTTCTCTTGTTTATTTACGAGGTCGATAGACTGTTGCTTTCGCAACAGGAATATTGTGGTCTTTTTGTTTGTTTAATTAATCTACGCGATGCTGCTCGCGTTAGAGGCGATTCTCGGCCACAAATCAGCGCATTCCTTGGCAACAGGTCCGGTTATAGCTGATCCCTTCATCTCGCCCTTGTTATTGACAATCACGCCCGCATTGTCTTCAAAGTATATAAAAACTCCGTCCTTCCTGCGGAAAGGCTTTCTCTGCCGAATAACCACCGCTGGCATAACTGCAATTAAACAGAAAACATTTTCATTTAAATTGCTTAGATAAAAACTCCAAACAGTTAAAAAACGTGTTTTTTTCTTATCAGTAAGAAAAACGTATTAAAAAATCTCGAGTGACTGATTTTCATTTTTTTTAAGTAGAAAATTTGGGTATGTAAGAAATTACTACAAATAAAAATCTTTATCCTGCTTAAGACTCAAATATTCAGCCATATAAAAGAAAAAATAATTGCAAAAATACTGTAAGAAAGTGAATTTAGAAAGTTGACTATTTTCTTAACAAAAAAAAGCCTATTCTTGAGATTATTTTTCATGTCAACAAAACGTCCTGAAATTTATTCAGGATGTTCGTCTGGTTGAACAAAAAACGTAGGAATTTTTTATTGCATATTCCAGCTATTAAAAATTTCTAAAAATAATCATCGTTTATTTTTTAACGCCAATACAACGGCACCCACAAAAAAAAATCATAAAAATATCAAATTCTGGATTTTCAGCATACTTTCCAACAACAATTTTTGTCAAATTCTCCGATTTTATTTTATGCTATTTTTCAATTATATAAAGTTGCCACTTTTTTTCCCTCCGAAACGGCGTTTCCGATTTAGCTGAAATTTTCACATTTTGTTCTTTGAAGTATTTAGAATCTTTGAAAAAATTATCGAGATAGGCGGCAATTTCGGCCCAGAGGTACAGCACTTCGAACGATGGAACATCGTGGTAATGTAATGTGTAATTGCTCTCTGTGTTCAGGAGAGCTGAGAATGTCTATGAAAAATATTCTAAAGCCCGCATTAAATGCTTTTATTATGTAATTCTTGTTTTTTGTATGAGATTACTGCGATGTTTGATCGTTCAAAGAGCTGTAACTCTGGATCGAAATTGTCGCTTATCACGCCAATTTTTTCTAAGATTTTAGGCATTTTAACAAACTAAATGTGAAAATTTCAACTAAATCGGAAATGCCATTTCGGAGGGAAAAAAAGTGGCAACTTTCCTTAATTGAAAAATAGCACAAAATAACATCAGAGAATTGTACAAAAAATGTTGTTGGAAAGTACACAAAAAATCCAAAATTTGATGTTTTTATGACTACATAAACAATGATTATTTTCAGCAATTTCCAATGGCTGGAATATGTAAAAAAAAATTTGAAAAAAATCCAACATTTTTCTTCAACCATGCCAACATCCTGAAGAAATATGAGGATGTTTTGTTGATATGAAAAAATGGGATTGCCGGCTTTATGTTTTTTGCGCCATTTATTATACAGGTCGAGGGATTATTTTGTTGATATCACTGGCATAAGATTTGTTGTAAGAGCATTGTTTATTTAAACAAAATGTTTTTATTTTTTCCCTGAAATGGGTGCAATTTTTCTGTCACGTCTCTTCCTGGTTTAAATTTTAAGTCTAATAAACTACACTCAAATGCAGTCGAATGATACTCGAACTAGATAAAAAATAATATCGGACTGACCCTTTTTCCTGAGTTCGGGCTTTCCTTTCTTCACGGTAGCGACGATCATGTCACCTGGACAAGCGGCCGGGAGACGATTGAGTCTTCCCTTGATTCCCTGAACAGCGATGACATAAAGGTTCTTGGCACCTTTGAAAAGGCAAAAAAAGTCAACTTACGCACTTAGCTTCGATAGCACTCGCGCGACGTATACAAATTTCATATCTCCCAAAGTTTTTCTACATCAAAACGAGAAATTGTCAAAGATAAAAAAAAGAAATTAAACACTCTAATGAGAATAATAGAGAACAGATGTGATTAAAATGAAAAGAAAAAAAAAAGCAAACGCGTATCTCTACTTCCGGCAGAAATTTTGAGGTTACGTACGAAAATGTTAAAATTGCAGGAAAAAAAAAGAGGTTAACGTTAATAAAAACTTACCAGTATTATCGGCACAATTAATAACAGCGCCGACCGGTAAACCCAGCGATATCCTAAATTTGGCTCCTGCCGATCCACCACGTCCTTAAAAAACAAAGAAAAACAATATTGGTGAGTTTGATAGCACGAGTGTAATATGGCGCAAAAGGCGACGATTGACATTGATGATTTTTCCGGTAAACTGGTGATATTTCGAAAAAAATCATTCACAGACATTGAGAGGAATAAGAATGCGTTGAATAAAAGACACTGATTTTTAAGGATTCCTCGATATTAACACGGATTTCGATGGATTTTACGGACGCACGAGAGCGACCTACCTCTCTTCGACATCTTGGCGGTTTTGAAAGAGCTTTAGAAGAGAGACGCGCGCGCAACCAAACTCGCGCATCTTGCCAACAGGATAACACACTTTATTTTTGTTTCTCTCAACTTCCGGTTATTGAATCGTCATTAAAATTTGCTTTTTCTTACAGTTTTTGGTTGTGTATTAAAATGCATAAGCAAGCTTATGAGCGTTGAATAAATAAAGAGATCATGTTCCACTAAAAACGAAGCTCAAGGATGCAGTTTTCTCATCAATGAAATTTCTACAAATTGTTAATTTATGTCATTGTTTTCGTGTTAATTCATCTATTACTCATAAGACTTTTCGTGGTTGATTATTAAACTATTACTTATTTGTCTTATTTCAATAAATTTAGTTAATTCAATGATATTAATATTTCTTTTCTTGTTAATTTATTGGTTACTTTGGTTAAAAAATAATATGCTTTTGTATGAGTATTTTCTATAGATACTATAGATTTGCAAATGCAACTACATTACAAATAAAAAACATTAATATTTGTATGTTAAAGAGATGAAAAATTAATACTTATTTTTATACATATTAATTTTTTTTTTCTCGACGCGGTGCGAGAAGTAGGTACTTCTCGCACCGCGTGCGATAAAGTTAGTTTGCAACGCATGCATGAGAAGTGCTACTTCTCGTGCCCGCCGCGCGTGGCGTAAGTGGCGCTTTATAGCCAATGATGCAATTTTACGTCTCGCACGCACTTCTCGCACTGGAAACACTTCTCGCACGCACTTCTCGCACTGGAAACACTTCTCGCACGCGCGCAACATTACACTTAGTAGCACTTCTCATGTATTTGTTACAATAGTGTATTGTGCAAAAGGGTCGAAAGTTGGCGATTGCCAATTCGACCCGCGTTGCATTTCATATTTTCTGTAACGCGCGCATGAATAGTGGTGCCTTGAATGGTAGTTTTGTGGGACGAACAGTGAAGAGTGAGGTTATAACTTTTCCTCCCTAGGGACGAAAGTGAAGGAATCTTTTCTATACTGGCTTGAAATGAGCCACTTTCGGTCGATAAACAATAGTAACGAGATCTGGGCAAAGTACTCCAAGTACAAATACTGAAATTACCTGGTACTTGAAGTCCCACGTACTTAAAGTACTCGTTACTTGAAGTACTAAATAATTAAATCATTTAAAATCTTTGTTGAACACCAAAGGAAAATTCATTATTAACGAAACTTTATGTATCTTGATTTTTCATTTATTCCTGTACATATGTAACAAATTGTAGCGCAATAATAACATTGATATTTTTATTGATTAATCCACTTTATGGTCGCTTTTGAAAAAACCTTTCAGGAGGACAATTCTTCCAAAGTTTTTATCTGATAATGCATGGCGTTTTGGGGTGTCAGCGATGCTTCCCTGGTGAAAATATTTCTCTGGCAGTTTGTCTGAAAAACTCTAACCAGATAGTTTCAGTGATTTTCAGAGATTTTCATACAATTTTCTCTGATATTTTCTGAAAATCTCTACATTTTTCTCCGCCAATCTCCAGCGGTCATAATTTATCAGCAAAATTCAGAGTATTTTCTGATTCTTTTTTAGAAAACTCTGATTTTTTTCAAATAAAGTATGTTCAGAGAAAATCCGAGTTGACTTTCTCAGAGAAAGTATGAGTTATTTTCTGGAAAACTCTGCTTCTCTCGGATAACGTGAGTTTAGAGAATTTCAGAAAAATTATGAGTTTTCTCTAACAGTTCCTTCTGTTACTCGTTCGACAAGTAGACTTTATCAGAGTAGGTACGATTTCTTTTCTGAAAAACTCTGTTTTTCTCGGATAACTTGAGTTGAGAGAATTTTAGAAAACTTACGAGTTTTCTGAGAAGAGAGAAGTGGACAATTGAATATCAAAGGATTTTCAAAAGGATTTTTAAATTGAATAAAAATCAGGGTTTTTCATAGCAAGCTTCCTGAATTGAGAAAAGAAGTACCAGAGAAAATCAACAAATCATACAGATTTTAAGAAAAATCTATTACAAAAACACAGAGTTCTAGAGTAATTCTGAAACTCTTCGACGAAGCATGCAAAGAATTTCAGAGAAAACACGGATTTTCTCAGAAATTCTGTAGGATTTATATGAGAAAATCAGCGCAAATTGGAGTTTTTAGGTAAATCTTCGTGAATATAGAAATTAATAATCAGAGAAAAACAGCATAGTTCATAGTTAGTAGAACAGTGTAGAAAGAATGATAAAGTTTCAGAGTAATTCTGAAAAATGTTTGTCGGCCAACCATGGGTAGAATTTCATAGAAACCTTGGACTTTCCCTGAATCTTTCTAAAAGAAATCGATTTTTTTAATTATTTCTCTGAATATATCAGAAAAATTCTCTGACAATCTCTGAAAATTGCTCTGATAATATCTGAAAGTACCCCTGATTTTCTCTGACTTTTCGTATATTTCAGAGAAAGTCAGAGTTTTCTCTGAAACTAAATATACCTGATTGTTCTGAACATCTCTGATTTCCGTGCCAAATTCTCTAAAAAACTAATAACTTCGTTGATATTTTATGCCGGTTTATATTTTTATATTAATATAAAAGAGAAAATGTATCGTTTCTCTTCTTTTTTTTGTTGAAAGAAACTTGGTGAAAATATATTTAGAAAATTTTGTCTTAAAGGTAAATATTTCCTGATATTGACATAACTGTGACGGTATAGAACTTTCACGAAAATCGTACTTGATGTACTTGACTCTACTAAAAGTACTTCAAGTACCATACTTCAAGTCCAAAATAACTACCATGTACTAGCAGTACTGCCCAGCTCTGATCTTGCGTAACATTCCTGCAATGTATGATCAATCTGTAGTGATAAACGATTTTTCAAAATTTAAATTATCAGCTTTAGCGGTTGGCAGCACGTAATTTACCAAAATTATCGGTAACTTTATCGGCCATATTGTAAATCACTGGTCATTTGACAAATAGCGCTATGTGGGCGGTAACTTTACCGGCATAATCGTAATTTGCTGGTCTTTTTACAACTTGCGCTATGTGCGGTAATTTTACCATTCATCACATTACCATATCAACTGGTAATATGACCTTCCGGCCAACTTCAGGTTGAATTTTAGTTCTGTTTTTTTGAAGATACAATTGACTATCAAACGTTCTTATCAGACTATCGATTATCAATGGCATATAAAAATACTAAACAGTCAAAGTTGGCCGGCTACTTCATTAGTATTGTAAATTTACAGCTAATTTAAATATTTAAAGAATAGATAAACTTTTATCTATTTTATAACAAAATAATGTTTGGAAGAATTCATACAAACAAGTTTGTACGTTTATGCATACATCTGATTAAAACTGCAAAACAAAATTATTTATTTCGTTTTTACTGTTCCATAGTGAAATATATTTGACCGCAGGCAAAAAAAAAAAACAACAAACAACCGCGGTTAATTAACCGGATATTTATCCGGTTATTTAACGATTCACAACAAAACTTTCACGGAGCTCACGTGACAACGCCTAGCGTTTCTACTCGAAAGCTCGGCGCGCCGTTTGAGAAAAAAAATTCCGAATGGCGGGCGGTTTTATCGTGTTTACAAGAATATTTATCTCCTTTATTTAGATTGCTTTACCGTCTCCCGAAAGAGTCGCGTGTTGCCAGGAATTAAAATTGTGCTATCGAAGTGCAAGAAAATTTTCATTCAACGGAAAACGCGACTCCGGCTATAATGCCGCATGAATCCGGAGGACTCGGTGAGCGAATCGAGGTTAGCATTTTAAATTCGTATCTAGACAGTTGAACTGTTGACACATCCGAATACGATTTTTCACCAATATTCCTCGATTTAGGAGTACGAGGTGCTGAACTTGCTTGGAAAAGGCGGTTTCGCCAGTGTCTACAAAGCAAAATGTCTTCGAACGGGCATGGAAGTCGCTATCAAAATGGTATTGCAACTGCTTTTAACACTTTTCTAGGTTAGCTTGCTTTATTGATATTTTCACTATATGTGCACTTGTTGCTCCGGAATCAACCAGCGCTACAAACGAGTGATTATCTTTCGTGAGAAACGGAAATTGAAAATTTAAAATTCACTATGTTTCTAAACTTATCAAAAGATGTTCTATTTATAACACACCGATTTCAGAGAACGTAGGCAAAAATTAATAATTTTTTAAAATAAATTAAAAATAAATAATACAAATAAAAATTGTCTTTTAAAAATTCCAAGCAATTAATTGCTTTTCAAAATTTTCTGAGCATGTGAAAAAACTATGAGGAAGATTATTTGCTAATTTTGGCTCCCTCATAGAGGAAGCTTTGCGAATAATAAAATTTAATGAGGAACGAATGTGCAAAGTTGTACTTTGCATCATTTTTCATTTTAATTAGCATTTTTTAGATATCGTTATCTCTATACTTTTGGAAGTTGCTTATGCAACGACAGAAATTAATTTGTTGCAAATTATATTTGCACATTGCTTCCTCAAGAAGCTTTGTTTTGCGATTACTTTTATCAGAACTATGCAGCTGGTGTGAGTAACATAACAAAAAAACACTATTGTAAAAAAGAAAAAAACATTTGCACAGGTAAATATTTTATCTGTAATGATTATCTGTTAGAAACCTTAAGTAGCAATTCAAAGGAGGCCCAAAGGGATTGCTATCAGAAAAAATTGTAGTGTTGGTAGCACCTCTTAAAAAAAAAAGTTTTTTATATATTTTACTAAATGCTGGGCATAAAGACTACAAAATCTCTTAATTTTATAATTATTCAAGGTTTTATAATTCATTTATTACCTTTATGAATGTTTATAAATGTTTACAGAAACTGAATTATAAGTTAATTGGCTAAATTTTAATTAATGCAATGAAAAAATTTAGATCGACAAAAAGCTTATGCAAGCAGCTGGAATGGTGGGTAGAGTTCGTCAAGAGGTTGACATACACAGCAGAATGAAGCATCCTGCAATCCTTGAAGTGTACACATACTTTGAAGATACAAATTATGTTTATATGGTACTTGAATTGTGCCACAATGGAGAACTTCAGAGATACCTTAAGGCACAAAGGTCGCACGCCCTCCCCGAAGAACACGGTTTGTATTTGGAGAATCCTCCGCTTACCTTTTATTTTTATCATTGTTTGCTTTCAAGTTCACTATAGGTCGATTTTTTTTTAACAGCTGGACGTATAATGAAGCAAGTTGTACAGGGGCTTTTGTATCTGCATTCCCATCAGATTCTTCACAGAGACATGTCCCTCTCGAATTTATTATTAACAAAAGACATGCAAGTGGTAAGTAGGTTTCTCCATTTTTCAATATAAAACAAAGAACGAATTGTTAAAATAAATAAAATTGTATTATTCTCCGACAGAAAATAGCCGATTTTGGACTGGCGACACAGTTGACTCGCCCCGACGAGAAACATTTAACGATGTGCGGAACACCGAATTATATATCGCCAGAAGTAAGCTCATTTCTCCAATCAATAAATAGAAAAAATATTATTGAAATAAAGATATTATCATGAATATTGATCTTCAAAGTAACATATTCATCATTTTTCAAATTGGGAACGTTCTTTATGACATTTTTATTAATTGATCTATCAAGAATTTAAAAATGAGGAGAAGAATTTAAGAATTCTGGCATTCATGCAGAATTTATTCATCAAATTTTCAACAAAAAGATTTTTTTTTTAAGTTAAAAAAAGGACCTTTTTATACTGATACTATTTTCACATTTTTTACACTTTAGCTTTTCTGATCAATAAGTTAATAATTTCAGTTCTTTTTTTACGGCTATCGATTTTATAGGTATAGTCTTCGTAAGAGTATAAATAATTTCGTGTTAACTTATTGTTACTGTTACGTCATGGCTCGACACCCAATATAAATCTTTATTATAATAAGTATATTTTATACTAATCAACGATGCTTTAAAAAAGATTGATTTTATACGGGAAAATTAAGAAAAAATTATTTCTTCATTAAAAATCATCGTTAAAACTACGATTTTTCGTTCGTTCTATAAACGTCTCCTGTTATAAGGGAACATCTTCATTTTTCGCGGAATGTACAATCTAGCTAGCCTAAGCAATCCCACGTGTCGACATGAGGCACTCGAGCATCGGAGACCCTTTCGCGAGAGCACAGAAGATCGCGACGACTTCGTTCTCCGGTCGAAATTAAATAAATTTTGTTTTGTTGCGGATAATTTCTTTGGAGGACACAAAAGGTTGAACACGTTTGAGTTTTTGTTGGTTTCCAGAAGAGACCATGACGTAACAGTTACTATAAACGGTATTTGAAAAAGAAAACTGAAATGTTGTATCTAAAAGAAACTTTCTGTTTTAAGGTCGCAACAAAATCTTCACACGGTCTTGAAGCCGACGTTTGGAGTTTGGGTTGCATGTTGTACACATTACTCGTCGGAAAACCGCCATTCGACACGGACGCCGTAAAAAGTACTCTGACACGAGTCGTGATGGCCGACTACGTAATGCCCTCGCATCTATCCGACAATGCCAAGGATCTCATAGATAGGCTGCTAAAAAAGAATCCCCGTGAGAGAATAAAACTGCGAGAAATCTCGAAGCATCCATTTATCACCTCGATAGACAAGGACCGTCATTATAGCGAAAAAGTTGGAATGGTCAGAGTAATGTCAAGCGGTGGCATGGTAGATTCAGGATTGGGTCGTACGCTTTCCTCGTGCGGCCGTTTACCTTCAACACGAATACGTTCGCGTTCCGAAGAAAGAGCCGCCTTTATTCCTGTACTGAATAACATGGGTTCAGCGCAATTCAGCGTTAGAAGCGAACCAATCGCCGAGTCAACTACCCGACATCCGTCAATTCATAGCAGGCAAAAGCGAATCGAAAGTTCACGAGAATCACCGGACGAAAATTCGGTTCTCTTTGGACTGGCTCCACCCAGAAGTCGTGTTTTCACAGGCAATTCGCAGCACAGCAAACACGAGACGAGACAACAGTCGGAAAAACAAAAGAGCGATCGGCAACGACGTAAAGAACACGAAATTCATGATGAAATTAGTGGAAAACTCGAAATTCCACCTTTTAGCTCGGAGCGACTTCAACCTACGAGGCACAGAACGAAAAACGCTGTTCTCACGATTCTGGATAACGGTGAAGTTTGCATCGAGTTCGTCAAGAAAAGAGGCGGAGAGGTGAGATAAATTGTGCAGAGAAACTGAAAAAAAAGTTTTGTGATATGTAAAAAAAAAAATGTAATATGTTTCCTTGACACAAAGCTTACAATAATTCAGAATTTCTTTTTCTCTTGAATGGTCGAATTCATAATCAAACGCGTTGTATTGAAATATCATGTAAATTCTGATCGAAGTCCTGAAAATACCCTGAAAATTTTATACCAAAAAATTACCAGATAGCATGATTTTATAACTTTTTTTTTCTCGAAAATGGAATTTTACTATTTTTTAATATTCTAACATTGGTTTTTCCTTCAATACTTTTTACCAATAAAGAAATATATAAAACACGCTTTTTTGCTTTAAATAAAAAGGGATATTAAAAAAAAGCGATGTAATTTTAAATTATTGCTTTTCTGATACTCTACAGGATCGTGTCAGCGAAGTCTGTCGAATATCCGGTGACGGATTGCGAATAGTTCTTTACAAACCTGCGGAGTCCCGAGAAATTGGTAACGAGCCTCCGCCTATACCAACTCGTGGAGCGGACAGCATTCATTCGTACGAAAGTTTGCCGCAGAAGCATCATCGCAAGTATCTGTATGCCGCGCGTTTCGTGAAGCTGGTTCGTGCGAAAACTCCGAAGCTTACGCTCTACACGAATAGAGCGAAATGTCTTTTCATGGAGAACGGTCCACAGCCTGATTGTGAATTGTATTTTTACGATGGTGTAAAGGTAAAATTTACAGCTTTAACTTATTTTTGTCTTCTATTGCTTTTCAAGCATTTTTCACAAAATTCTCGTGCGTTTAGGTTAAGCGAGTCGACTCGACCGTCGAAATAACAGAAGCTAACAACGGTCGTTCCTACGCGGAGGGCGACATTCCTCAGGAATTGGACGAATATTACGAGTGTTACGCAGAAATGTATCAGCGTTGCCTCGTGTTGGAATCGAGTTTAGCGTCGCTTGAATCAGCGACCGGACATTCCTACTTTCCAGCGATAATTGGACGACGGCCGATTGCGGCACTCAACGACGCTACCTGTATGCAGGGAAAAGAAAATATATCGCGAACGACAAACAGCCCACCGGTGGTTAGTCTCAAGTTATTTACTTAATTAATTAAGGGTAATTTATGCAAAATCTTCCTCGGAAAATGCGCGAATTATTTACAATAGACCGAGAAACCAGGTTTATTTTATTCGCCGTTAAAAAAAAAAAAAAAAAAAAACGATCTTTTATAGAAATCGAAATTTCTTTTAAAACTGGCATTATTTCTTGGTGCAATGAATTCCTGCACCAGGAAAATACGCCCTTATGATGTTTTAAACGGTCGTAAAAATTATCACAAGAATATCGCTCGTAAACATATCCATAAAGATATTGTGCTAGCATAAAAATATAGTAGAACAAACCGCAATTTGACACTTACATAAGAAATAAAATATGTAATAATAGGTAATAATAATAAATTATTTAATGATATATTTAATCAATAATTATAATTAATGTATTTAACGGGCAAATTTCAGATGCCTTCATTCGACGGCACCTGCTCCGTGGTTTCCAGCGCAACAACGAGATCGCGCAGAACTAATAATTCGGTTCACGTCTCGAATTACAGTAGTAATAACGTCGCTATTCCTGGCGTCGGTGTTGCCACTCAATTGCCGTCTGGTGACGTTCGCGTCGACTACAAAGACGGCTCCACTCTCACGGTGACTATTTATATTAAATTACTGCTTATTTATAGATTTATCTGTTTACATTATTTTTTCCACTACATCTATCAACGTTCTTATTTTTTTAACGAATCGATAATATTTCTTCCCCGATACAGAATTTCTATATTGTGAAAAAAAATTAGGGGACGCAGTGATGTTTTAGTTTTTTTTTTTTATTTTAACTTAGTCAAAAGCGTTGAATCTTTTTATTTCTAGATAAGTCCTCAGAACCTCGGTGGTGGAATAATGTACGAAAGTAGCACCGGTATCGTAACGCGATACAATCAGAATTATCAGCAAACAACTCAAGTTCCTTATCCAGTGAGGGAAAAACTTCGACACTTGCCGTTGGTGATAAAACATTTGGTTCAGCCGAAACACAAGATTATACGCTAGTTTATATACGCATTATTACACTTAGATAATCAAATGGTACAGAAAAGAAAACAATAAAATTGGCAAGGATTGTACCGTTATTTCTATACCAGAGAAGTAAATACTGAACTTCGTATTTTTATATCAAATATATATACTCCATATTAGATTATTAAAAAAACAATTGTAGAATACCTAATTGAATTTAATAATGACGGATACAATAAATAGGAACTGGAGTTTAATAAAATACGTTTTCATTTCTTATTTCTTCATATATCAAATGCCAATATATGGGGTATTCCACGGGTAACGGGACAGGTTTTGGCCGCCGGTCTCAAAATTTTTTTTTCGTCAAGAATATCGTTTTCTGGTATCATATAAAAACATTTCCACACAGTTATTGACCCCGATAAAGTCATAGTTTTTGTTGAGGCCTAATCGAAAAAAAAAAAAAAAAATATTACCCGTACCTTTGATTGTGTGTCTTTTACGTGTTAACAGAGCAAAAAAAAAATCTGACCAGTGCATTTTAACCGGGAAAAAACGCTCTTTTCAATAAAAAAAGCAGAATATTAATCCGATATGTAAAAAAAAGTCTACGGCCCAAAAACTGCAAAAAAAACAGTTTTTAATTTTTTTCACCCCTTAGGGTCTACTGAATTTTATCGAAAATTTTACTGAACATAGTTCAACATGTTAGAGATGTTCGGTAAAATTTTCAAGTTGCCTTTTTTTTCGTTCGCTCGCAATTAAATGCGCAATTTTTTCGTGAATAGTAGAAACTTCCGTCGCATCGGAACTTGCTCCGTTGAAACTGGGACATCACTCGTCTCCGATTGGTGTATAGTTGGGACAATGCTCGGAGTTCGTTGGTGCGCTGGTTGGGACACTAAGATCGCACGTGATTGGGTGGAGCGCCCTGTTCGGGGGGTCTGGTAGATGGAAGTGTCTCTCTTCATGGTCCGCGTGAATCGTACTACCCGGCAGGTTTAAGAGAGCTACGGTCTGTTTCATGAACAAACCGAACAAGTGTACATTTATTTAACATAAACTATTAACTTGGTTCATCCACGATGGTAAGAAATTACTGCCACAATCCATTCAACAAAAAAAATCATAAAAACAAACGTGCGCGTGTGAAACTTGTGACTAAGCACGAAATCGACAGGGAGCCGTCGTTAAAATTAGGGCTTTATCTTTGTAGACAATGTCGTATGATAATTGACGGTAAGCCTCTGGCTCCGCATGCACTTTCGGTTCCGAACGACGAAATTGAAGAAAATCGATGTAGTCCGGAACTGGAAACTGTATCTGGAGCTTTAGATAAACCTGGACCTTCCAACAAATCGGATAGTTTTGATCTCGCGACGAGTCAACCTGACCTCGGACATTCAGAAAAACGCGATTCTAGTGTTTTATCACGAGATGAAAAGGACTCGGAAAACCTTACAAGTCAGCCTGGAGGTTATTCTCAATATTCGTCAGTTGGGGAAGAAAAGTCTGAAGCAACTACATCTTATCAAAGTTTCGCGATTTCCAATAACAATAGCGGACTTGAAAGATTGCTCGAATTAGCGGATGAGTCACCAATTGCGAAAAAACGTAAACAGACCGTTACATACTCGTCTGCCAAAAAGCAGAAAGTTTATGAGAAGGTAAACGAATTTTTGAAAACCGGTTTGAACGAGTCCGCAAAAACAGTTGAAGAATAGAAATCTCGGCTATACGATGAGATGATACAGCAACTTCATGACAAATTTGATAAGGAAACTACTTCTCGCCAAGATAAAATACAAATACTCACTGTTTTGCCGCAAAGTCTGTCGATAAACGAGGTAATGTCGGAGTTTGCTGCGAGCAGACGGATGATACAAATCGCTAAACAGCTATACTCAGAAACAGGAGTGATATCGACACCCACTGCTAAAGCTGGAAAGGTACTCGACCCAACCACCTCGGCGACAGTACAAGCATTTTATCTCGACGACGAGAATAGTCGTGTCCTAGCAGGAAAAAAAGATTTCGTCTCCGTTAAAAAACCCTCTGGCCAACGAGAAAGAATACAGAAAAGATTAGTTCTCTGTAATCTGAAAGAATTGCATCGAAATTTTCGAGATAAGTATCCGGAAATAGAAATTGGATTTTCACGATTTGCTACTCTTCGACCACCGTTCTGCGTTCTGGCGGGTCAGAGTGGCACACATACTGTGTGCGTTTGTACCTCACACCACAACGTCAAACTAAAGCTAGATGCTTGCAGAATCGGACAGCTCACTTCAGACTGGACCATCCCGCTGACTGACTACAAGGATTGCTTAAAATTTATAGTATGCAAGGATCCGACGATAGAATGTTTTTCAAGCAAGTGCAAAGAATGTCCCGGCACCAAAAAATTGAACGAGATGCTTAAAATGAAATTCGACGACGCGATAATCGACACAATCAAATATTCTCGTTGGATTTCAGTAGACAGATCAACGTTAGAAACTTTGGAGATCCCCACGGATGAGTTTGTAGATACGCTATGCTGTGAGTTAACAACGTTGCTTTTTCACGATTTTATCGCCAAGCAACAAGCATCGTACCACCGGTCGATCAAGGAAAATCTTCAAGAAGGAGAATTTGTTGTCAATTTAGACTTTGCCCAGAATTATGCATTCGTTGCACAGGATGCTTCTCAGGGATTTCACTGGAATAATGACCAGGCAACGATTCACCCCTTCGTGATTTACTATAAATCGGAGAATGGAATTGCCAACAAAAACCTGACGATCATTTCTGATTGTCTTGATCACATAACCAGTTCAGTGTACGCCTTTCAAGGGATTCTTGTCCAATACTTAAAGACGCACTTTTCGGTGAAGAAAATTTACTACTTTTCGGATGGAGCTCCACAGCAATACAAGAATTGTAAGAACTTCATCAACTTGCTTCATCACAAACAAGACTTCGGTATTGATGCTGAATGGCATTTCTTTGCCACTGCGCATGGAAAAGGAGCTTGCGACGGAATATCAGGCACAGTTAAGAGACTTGCTGCACGTGCAAGCCTGCAACTACCTCCAGAAAGTCAGATTTTAACACCACAACGGCTCTTCGATTGGGCCACGCAGAATATCAAAGGGATTGACTTCCACTTTAGCGCGAAAAGCGAAAGCGATTTGGCAGTCCAATTTTTGAAGGAACGATATGCGAAGGCTAAAACCGTACCCGGGACACTGAAGTTTCATGCAGCCATACCAGCCAAAGATGGAAGGATGAACTTCAAAACGTATTCGTATTCAACTGCGCCGATCTCGAAAGTCATCATGAAGCATTAAAACAACACAAAAAACGGCCCTTTTCAGGGCCACCATATACTAACGCAGGCAATATTTCCATTCAGATTAACAGTTTTTATACATTTTACTAATATTGAACTGGTACAGTATTGATATTCACATTGAGAGGCATATTTTTACTTCACGGATCCCTGCGTAATGCAATATCATTGCATTTCTATTGATGAAGATAAAACTTATTTATTTAATTGCCAGCGAACAAAAAAAAAAGGCAACTTGAAAATTTTACCGAACATTTCTAACATGTTGAACTATGTTCAGTAAAATTTTCGATAAAATTCAGTAGACCCTAAGGGGTGAAAAAAATTAAAAACTGTTTTTTTTGCAGTTTTTGGGCCGTAGACTTTTTTTTACATATCGGATTAATATTCTGCTTTTTTTTATTGAAAAGAGCGTTTTTTCCCGGTTAAAATGCACTGGTCAGATTTTTTTTTTGCTCTGTTAACACGTAAAAGACACACAATCAAAGGTACGGGTAATATTTTTTTTTTTTTTTTTCGATTAGGCCTCAACAAAAACTATGACTTTATCGGGGTCAATAACTGTGTGGAAATGTTTTTATATGATACCAGAAAACGATATTCTTGACGAAAAAAAAATGTTGAGACCGGCGGCCAAAACCTGTCCCGTTACCCGTGGAATACCCCATATATATATAATTTTTTTCAAAATTGAATTTTAAAAAATATGCGGTCGACTATTTCCTAGCTGTTTCGATCATGTAAAAAACCATGGAAATATAACAAATTTTAGGGATTGCATTTTTCCAATATAATTTTGAAAAAATATTTTCCATTTTTGAAAAAAATTGAACTTCTGCAATTTTTTACAACGCTAAAACGATCAAGAAAAGCTCAAGATTCTCTTTTAGCCTTTCTCGATCGTATCGGCGTTTTTTTCGTCACTATTCATATACGATAAGCATATGCAAAATCTTTGTTGTTAAGGCTGTCGGAGTGGAGCAATATATTTCTGTTTAAAAAAAAAACTCTGCAAATTTCCTTGGAAACTAATGTAGGGATAGTCAGTGTGCGTAATTAGCTCAGAGTTGCGGGTAAAAAAAATATATTATTCGCTCTCGATCCTTGAAGCCTTCAGGCGAAAGGAAGTGTCGAAAGGCTCACGGCCTTTGACACGACGAATTGGTACCACTAAAAACTCGAGCGTTGTGCATCTCCCTACTTATCTCTCCGAAAAACCGGAGCGTTGTCAACCGACAACGACCGACTTTGCCAACAACGACGACGAGACACGGCAGTGTCTCGGGACAAGTACATTTAATCTATTACCGACGACGACCGACTTTACCGACGGCGACGACAAAGTACATTTTCCCTATTACCGACAACGACCGACTTTACCGACGACAACGACGAGACGCGGCAATATACTCTTATACTCGAACCAACTTGGTTTCGGTCACTTTCAAAAACTTTTTTCGTATTATTTAAATATATAGTAAATAAATATGTTTTTTGGGAAAATGCATATTGTGTTTTTTTCACGGTTCGTCGATTGTGACCTAAATCAAGTTTATAGGAATCCGCGCACCAAAGATATATCCTTTCTTTTTTTCCGCGATTCCAAAAGAGCAATTCAGTCGCCGTCGTCGTCGTCGTCGCACACAACATAGCGGCGTCCGCAACTGGACGCCGCCGTGTTGCAAACAGCCGTCGCTACAGACATCCGTCTATATGGATTTACACTACCTTACCGACTGAACTGTGATATATAAAACTTTTCTTACTCGATGCAACTTGTAATTTTTATTTATTTAAATTCTACCCATACGTTTTTATCGGTGTTAGTGATAATCATTTTTTATCGTAAATTGTTTGTTAATTTAAAATAACTATTATATAAAGGGTATATCTACAAGTACCGGTGATTAAGTCTTTCAAGTCTCGATAAGTTGAAAAATACCTAGTATGAAATCGAGCTGAAAACCTTGCAAAAAGTAAACAAATCTCACAAAAACACCTATGGTGTAAAAAAAACTTGAGACAAGTACATTTACTTTCCCCCCTTCTTTGCAAAAAATCGACAAATAACCAAAACCAAACCCTCCTCACATTCATTGTCAAGTACACTCGATTACTATTTTTCAAGTAAACTCGAAAATGAATAATAATAGTGGCAATAAAGATTATGACATGATATTAATACTGCACGAGTCAATTTATAAAAATTACTCGTCTGGCCGTTCTGCTTGGCGAATTAACATATAAATTCGTGTATTAGCTAAATACGCACAATTCACTTTTTCGTCGTTCGCCAACACCAACAGTCGATACTATGGCCGGACAAGTATTATTTGTATAAATTGACTTGTGCAGTTTTGAGTTATCATATCATAATCTTTATTGCCACTATTATTATTCATTTTCGAGTTTACATTAAAGATAATAATGTAGTGTACTTGACAATAAATGTGAGAAGCGTTTGGTTTTGGTTATTTCTCGACTTTTTTCAAAGTAGGGGAGAAAGTAAATGCACTTGTCTCAAGTCTCTTTACACCGTAGGTGTTTTTGTGGGTCAATTACAAACATATGTTATCGTACGTTCCTAACCTCGAAGAAAAAAAAGTTCCTAAATACGTCAAAAAGAAACGGAAACAAAGGTGTTTCTAAGTTTCTCAACAATGAACAAAAAAATTTTCATAATTATCACGAGTCGTTGAAGAGAATAAACCTTCCAATTAAGTAAATATTATAGAAAAACAGGGTGTTAAATGTAATTTATGACGAGCTTAAGGACGATCGACGAAACTAAAAGTAATGTCAGCGAAAAAAGAATCGCGAGTCACCGTTCTCGACAATGACGATCTTCAAGGAGGTACGTAAAAAAATATTCTTTTTAAATCTGAACTCATATTTATTAACTAAAATAAATAATAATAATAATAACAATAATTATTATTATTAAATTATTATTATTATCATTATTATTAAATTATTATTATTATTATTATTATTATTATTATTATTATTTTCTAATAAAAAAAAAGGTTAAAAAAAGCTAAAAAAAATGAATTCTGTTCTAAAGTTTTTTTTTACATGAAAAAAATTAATTAATTAATTAATAATAATCATTATATAATGTAAAAGCCTTTTTTTTTTAAGAATGAAATTGGAAAAAAATTATTATTATTTTGTGGAATTTTTTTAGATTTAATTATAATTTAGTGCTCTTCTTATTTGATTAAAAAAATAATTTTTTTTTTCTTTTAAAGGTCCTCTTTTTGATGGCAAGAAATTGAAAATTTCCGACTCGGGAGCTTATGCATATTTGGCGATATGTTCGCTGAGTATAGCAGAATTGTTTCCCAACGAATGGAACTCTGATTTCAATTGTCAATACGTTAAATCATTATGCGCTCATTTAAGAGTCAAGAAAAGTGTGGAGACTGTTATGCTGGCATTGGTAGAAGGTACCAGTGGCCAAAATCCACAATTGTACGTTAATCTACTTTTGGAAGAGCCGAGTCTAGGAGGAAAAGCTATTTTGGCAATTCAGGATGTTGTACTATTTGCTGTTCGAAAAGGTGCTAGTATGAATCTTTTATAAAAGTTTTAATATCGTGAATATTTCAGTTTTTAGCTCAATTTGTTTGCATAACATTGGTTTCAAGCATTTTTGTAAAGGACAATTGGATCAGATTTTTTTTTGTAACTTTATCTTGAAGGGTATGGTTGATAATAAATTTTCAGGAAATACTGTCTTTACTTTTTTTAAACATAAATATTTGTTTAACTTAAATTTGTTCCTAAAATCTAAATAAATTAAAAATATATTGTAACTGCGTTCTGTATTAAATGTTACATTCATAAAAGTACTTTTATTAATATCATTTTTTTTTTTTCGAAATTTAAAAAGAATTTGTGATAAACTCCGTTCATACTAATTTTAAATTGAATTTTATTTAAATCTTATATTAAATTATATTATTCCCAGTGATTTATTGATACTTGAATTTTTTTTACACAAATACTCTTCCCAGGAATCGTATCAGGTAATGGTGAAAGTAGCAAAAACTTGTAAAGTAGTCGTTTGAAGCTTAATTTTTTAAATTCTTTGCGTTTCAAAAGTAGATAAAAAGTGTAATGTAATATTTGTTCTAAAAAAATTATTTAACAGCAAGTTAAAGAATTTTTTAAAATTATCGTTGCCCTCTATTTCCCATAATTTCGATCGAACATTCGATAATATTCTTATCAGTGTGTTATCAGTTGAAATCTTCAATATTTCAGGTGAATACGACGCACGACAAAGAGTCCTTGCAAGACAATTGGCAGAACTTTTAAAAGTTCCTTTCGATCTCATTGAATTCTATGAACATTCTTTGGTCGAATTATTGAGCAAAGAAGTTGCCGAGCGCACCGAGTGAGTCTCTTTTTTTTTAGAATTTTAGAATTTTAGAATTTTAGAATTTTAGAATTTTAGAATTTTAGAATTTTAGAATTTTAGAATTTGATTTCTTTTCGTTTAATCCTGCTAATTAATGAAATATACTTGTAACGAAATATTGAATATTGCAGAGCCGAAGAGAATGAGACGAAACGTCGTGACAAAATGCGTAAAATTAAGCGATACGCATCTGTGGGTGTTGCGACTATTGCAGGAGGTACTCTGATAGGATTGACCGGAGGATTGGCCGCACCTTTTATCGGAGTCGGAATTGGAACGATTTTGGGCGGTGCCAGCGCGGCTGCAATTGCCAGCACAACTGGAGTTGCGATAATTGGCTCGATATTCGGCGTCGCTGGAGCTGGATTAACTGGTATAATTTTTTTAAAAGTCTTCATCGATTTAAGGCGTATCGTGTTTTATTTTCTTATTGGTTAAAAAAAACGATAGTATCAAAAATTCCATCAGCTTTATTTATTCGTAAAGGTATTTTGATTATGTTGAAAAATTCTTAGATCGAAACAAAAAAAAATTGTAGGAGTACCATATTTAAAAAAAAAAATGAAAAATAAGAAAAATTACCAAAATTAAATTCCTACAACATTTTATGTAAATTTTATGGAAATTTTTCTGCATGATCTCAATACCTGAAAAAAAGAATCAAACGCATAGATTTTTTTCTACGTTTCTTCTTAGCCGATAAAAAAAAATGCTTTTTTCCTTTATAAAAAGAAAAATGTATTATTGGAATAAAATTTTGTGACATTGAATTTCAAATAATTTTAACAGGATATAAAATGAACAAACGAGTTGGGCAGGTCGAAGAATTTGGCTTTGAGCCTCTTTCTCGTTACACCGAAACCGACACTCAATTGCACATTGCAATAGCGATAACCGGATGGTTGAAGGACGAAAAACCTGGCAATGTTCAAAGACCCTGGCGATGTTTGGCAGTTTCGCGTGAACAATACGCGCTAAGATACGAAACTAAATATCTCATCGAGCTTGGACAAGCACTGGAATATATTCTGAGCATTGCTGTTTCTCTCGCGACTCAGGAAGCCCTCAAATACACCATTCTTTCCAGTAAGAAAAATCTTAAATTCAAATTTTTATTTCAAAATTTTTGGCACGCAATTTTGCCGCTGAATTTCGAAAAGAATTAATAATTAAAAAAAAAAATTTAACACCACAATATCAGAGAAATTAAGAATTTATTTGTAATTCAATACAAATTATATTTAAAATTAGTATTTTTATGAAAATCAAATAAAAAATAAATAAATAAATAATTTCTAGAACCATTTTCAGAAATACTGTAAAAAAAAATCCGCAAAAATTGATAATTTGCTTCCGATTATTTTCAGTCGCGATTATAAAATTTGATTGTTATTTGTGCTAATTATTTTACGTTTTATTTTAAAGGTTTAATGGCAGCTGTTGCATGGCCAGCAGCTCTTCTGTCCATGGCTTCGGTAATCGACAATCCATGGTCTGTTTGTTGTCGAAGAAGCTCCGAAGTGGGAAAGCAATTGGCTCATGTTTTACTGTCGAGACAACATGGCAAAAGACCCGTGACTCTTGTAGGTTTTAGTCTTGGCGCGAGAGTCATTTTTTATTGTCTTCGCGAAATGGCAGAAATCGGCGGCGCCGAAGGAATTGTGCAAGACGCTGTGATACTCGGTGCACCGGTTACAGACAAACTTAATCAATGGGATAAATGCAGCAGAATCGTCGCTGGAAAAGTCATTAATGGTTATTGCAGGTAACACGAATTTATGCAGAAAATTGAAACATTTTTCATTTTATTCAAATATCAAAAAGATAAAATTATTAATTTTTTTTTTAGTTGTAAACAAATGATATTTAGCTTATTCCGTTTTTTTTTAAATTTAAAGTCAAGACTGACGACAATATTTAAAAATATAAAAAAAGTATAAAATAAGTCACGTAAAAAAAAGAGATGCAATTAAAGAGGAAGTAAAAATCAAAAGAAAATTAATGTAAGTTTCAATTTTTATCCCTTATGGCTGTATTTTTATACGTCCGAAACGCAATTTAGAAATTTTTGTATTTAGGTGACAATAGGCGGTTTTTTTTAAAATCATATAATTTCATATTTTTAATTTTCTGAAAATAAATATTTTTAACTAAGTGAAAACATTTCGCGTCGCAAATTATGCGAGAATTTAAAAAATAACGATGTTAACTTATTTAGAAAAAAAAAAGAATGTGTTCTGTGTATTCCCTAACACCTGTTTAATGAAAAAAAAGTTTATATATGGGGCATTCCAAGTCAATTCACGTGGTCATCAGTTGACGATTTTTTGTTTGCATAAAATAATTTTTGAGTAAAAATAAATTTCGACCACTTTTAAAATTCTGAATTTTTTTCCATGAAATCTGGGACTAAAAACAAGTATTTCCATCGTAGTTCGAGAGTAGGCCGAGACTAATTTATATTTTTTTTTATTTTGAGAAAAAGAATGTCCCTAATTTCTGCTGTAATTAAAATAGGTTTTTTTCAATTTTATTTTAGTTACTGCGCGAATTTTCAACGTTGTATTCTCAAAATATGGGAAATTTTTTGTTTTACCATGACGCATTTTATTTTTCTTTTTTTTTTCTTACAAGAAACCATTATTGAAATGCTTAAGTTTCAAGATATGGAAAAAAAAAAATTTTCTTATATAAAAAAAAAAACGATTTTATGGGGAAAAAATTCAGAATTTTAAACCTGATCGAAATTAATTTTTACTCAAAAGTTATGGAAAGAAAATATTTTAAAGGGTCAAAACAAATGATACAAATTTGAAAAAAAAATATCCTCTTTTTTTGGACCAAAATATGGCAAAAGAATGTTGTCAACTGCATCCGAGAGGGTTAGGGACCGATGACCAAGTAAATTGACTTGGAGTGCCCCATATATATTTTTTCAACCTTTTCATTTGTCGAAAAATAATGTTGAATTTTTCACAGGGGCGATTGGCTCTTACGTTTTTTATATCGCACCCTTTCAATGAGCACCGGAGTAGCTGGTCTGATGCCTCTCAGCTGCAAAAGAGTGACCAACGTTGACTTGAGCGCAATAATCTCCGGACACACCGAATATTCCGACAAGCTGCAGGAAATCTTGAATTTCGTCGGTCTGAATACTCGAGAAACTGGGACGCTCGATGCCGAAGGTGTCATGAAGAAATCGTGTTCCGGTCTGCCGAGGATTGGCGTTATTCCTCAACCGGAAGAAGTAATTTTTATTCTTGTTTTTTTTAATTACAAAACTCAAAGCCTGCACCAATTTTAGGCAAAAAATCGTGTTTTAATTTATTTATCGGTAAAAAAAAATCTTCAGTTCCAATTATTTAAAATTTGTATTAATTTTATTTGTTTCATTTTTTTTCCTTCACTTTACCTATTTTTTAAAATGAAACACCTACCATTTTTTTGTCATATTTGAGTTTGCGAATTTTTTCAAACATTCAAAATATTATAACGAATATTTCTTATGTCGTGTATTTCTCTTTTTTAAAAAAAAAGAATCATGTCTGAAATCTTAAGAAATTTATAACATTTTTTGTTTGCTATATCAATTTTTTTCTTTCTTTTTTTCAGATTAATCGAGGAATGCGAGCCTCGAAATCCGACATGTGCCTCCCGACTGTCCAGCAACGGCAGGCGGATTAAAAAAAAAGAAAAAAAAATTAAATGCCTCGACTCTCCGTCCACAGTGTCGAGCTTCGATCTTCCTAACTTTTGGAAAAGTCTTCTTTTTTATATTACGTAAAAATCAATTATTACGTAACACGTAGGGCTTTTTGCACACACACTAAGTATTATATTATAAAATCGCAGGATTTTTAATCGCGATGCACAGAACCAATTATCGACCGCTGGCGGACCAGATATAAATAATATAAAAAATTACGACCTCGTTAGTCAATCGAGTATTGTAATACATATACGATAGATTATTTCGCCAATTATCGAACGAAATTAGGCGCCCAATTTTTGTTATCTACCTGAAAAATACGCATATTATAACTGTACATTTTTTATCAAAGTCAAATAAGTCGGGTTCGCACGCAGCGGGCCCGGGTTCGATTCCCGGCCGACACGGATGGAAATTTTTCTAAGTTTTTTTTTCTGTGATCCTGGTGGGTCGGTTCCCACCTTTGATAAATATGTGTCCAAAAACACCCAGCAGTGGATGTTCGTGTTCGGCTCGGAGTGACTCCCGCGGGTTCTTATCTGGCGGATGGTCTCCTCCGGGCCGACCAGGAACATCGCTGAGGGGAGGTGTCGCTCTAAGCGCCACCGGTGACCGTGCTTGAGTTTACTCGCATTGTCATCGAGGGACTTAGAGATGCGCTGGCTGTATCGGCTCAGGTTTTCCACAGTTTCCCTGAGCCCTTCGTGAATGCAATACAGTAGGGGAAGTCGGCTGCGGCCGCACTGGGGGGGGGGATTTCTGTCTTACGCTCTCCCCGGAGTTCTCTCCGCGGACATGGCGAGGGAGGAAGACAGCCGTAAAGATCCAACAGGGTATACGGGAATAATAACAAAAAAATAAAAATAAAACATGTCATGGTAAGAAAAAATGTCCCATATTTTGAGAGTAAAACGCTGAGAATTCGCCCAATAATTAAAATAAAATTGAAAAAAAGCTATTTCAATTAGAACAAAAATTAGGGCATTTTTGGTTTTTTCTTTAAAAAATAAATAAATAATTCTCGGCTTAGTGAGATACTTCAGATAAATTAAAAATTAGGCATCCAAATTTAGCGTCGATAATTGGCAGAATTAGCCGAATATTGCAGTTTAGAATTTATTTACACAAGCGGAGATTTACCGGTAACGTAAAAAATGGCGTTACAATCAATTATTCGTCGATATTCGACATATATCTACAGAATTTTATGTAAATCGCGAGGGCTTCGTAGAGCTTTTATATAATTAACACTAAAAGGAATTAATACTAAATATATATATATATATATATATTTACAATTTAAATAATGAAAGAATTTTATTCCTCAAAGAAAGAGAAAAAAAAGATAAAACCGATATAAATTATTCAATTTTTATTTATTTATAATACAGCGATAAAAACTCTTAGTAGAAATTCTTCGCATTATAAAAACACTCGTCCAGATTGAACCGTCGAATGCCGTACAAAAATTACTCCGATATGTTACCTTGTTCATTTTCTTTTTATAATCTTTAAAAGAGACTTATTAAAGTTAATTAATTAATTGCGATAATTGCTACTGTTTAATACGACATAAATGGTAAAGAAATATATCCTTGCAGATTTAACGACTATTCGATTAAAAAAAAAATCATTTTAAATATTTAAGAACTTAAATAATGTGGAGAAATAAAAGAAAATTCTTGCTTTTACAACGATAATTATTTCACAATTAAAATAATCCACAATCATTTAGTCGAGTATTTAAAATACGTTTTTTTTTTCATTCGAATGTTGCACAATTTCGAAAAATCGATCAAGGGAAAAAAAAAAAGATAATGCAAGATAATTGAATTTACTTAATTCCTCATAATCTCGATTCTTCCTTTTATCACAGTTATTATTATTACGCCGTGTAGAATGTTTAGTATCAAATTTTTAGAACTTTCATGTTTATGTTTCGTGTCTAGTAAAAAGAAACCGTGCCGTATTAAAGGATAATAAATTGTCTAGTTTATAACCGCGGGTTACAAAGTTGTCGATGTAACAGCGCTAACGCCATGAACGAGGACTGTAGGCGGCAAATCTGCCGTCATTTCTGTTAAAAGTTGCAAATATTGTCGACTCGCTGAATCGTCGGTCCAACGTGTATTAGCCAGCGTTGGAACTGGCGACGGAAGATAGACAAAAGTCGCTGCGGTTTCGGACGAGTGTTGTCTTATCAATTGATTGACACTGTAACACAGTAAAAAAAAAAATTGAAAAACCCATAACGCACAAATTTGCTACTTAACAAATATTTTTGTAAGACTGATAATATTTGAATCAAAGAAACCACCGAAAAAAAAAGAATTGTATATCAAATGTAGTTATTTGTTAGATGATTTTTCAATGTTAGATATTAATGTAAAGATCGATGTTAATAAAATTGAGTATTTATGTATATTTGTCTAATTTTCGTTTTTTTTTTTATTTCTAGTTTTAAGGGATTTTAAAGGATTTTTGTTTTTAAATTATAAATTGTGAAAATTCAGGTTTTAAATTACGTGAAAAATCATGAATGTTTTCATGAAATTTCACGCTGAATAATTATGAAATTTTATGAAAAAATTTTCGACGCTACTGAATTTTTTTTATTTATATTATTAAGATTAGTGATTTTTTTTTTAGATAACTAACTGAATTTTTATAAATATTTTCAAACTTGTTTTTCTGGCAATTAAAAAAGATTTGGATCTTTTATATATGACGCATTCCATGCCAATTCGATCTGGCTGGAGTTCTTCAACATTTAAAATATTTTTTTGTTTTATAAAATGTTCCAAACAAAACACCCGAAATTTTCGCTCAAACGACATTCTAATTAAAGCTATATTTACAAGAAATAAAGAAATCGTAATTATTATAAATTTTTTGCATACCAAAAGAAAAATGTTATAAATATTTGATGAATTAAATTACCTCAAAATGTAGGCTCGCGAAACATTGCTGAGTTCAGATTCGCCAGATTCACTCGCGGATTCATACGTTGAATCGGTTCGTGTCTCAATCAAAGGTCTTCCCCTCAATCCAGCAACGTGCGTTCCCCAGTTCGGGATTTTCTGTATCGACGCTGAAATTCTGAGCGAGTCGAGTAAATTGCGAATTCTACTTTCATTGGAAACTTTCGAAAAATCGTTTATCGAATTTTGTGACTCGCTAATACTGAGACTCGAATCGCTGTCCAAATTTTCGCAATGAAAAACTCTGAGATGAAGATTTTTCCAGCCTGGAACCATGTTTATTATGCAAGCCAATTGGAGCATAAAGAGCGACGTTGTGTCAAATGGATCCTGATCGGATGGTTGGAAAAAGTTTACAGGCCATACGTCGATATAAGCGAATTTTCCATTCCTGCAATTGTTCAATAAAATATATATATGGGGCACTCCAAGTCAATTCACGTGGTCATTGGTCTAACCCGCTCGGATGCAGTTGACGATTTTTTTTGGCATATTTCCGTTAAAAAATAGAGGATATTTTTTTTCAGATTTTTATCACTTGTTTTTACCGTATAAAATATTTTTTTCCATCCCTTTTGAGTAAAAATAAATTTCGACCAGTTTTTAAATTCTGTATTTTTTTCCATAAAATCTAGGACTAAGAACAAGTATTTCCATCGTAGTTCGAGAGTTGGCCGAGAATAATTTATATATATATTTTTATTTTAAGAAAAAACCAAATTTCCCGAATTTTTGTTCTAACTGAATTAGTTTTTTTCAATTTAATTTTTATTATTGAGCGAATTTTCAGCGTTATACCCTCGAAATATGAAAATTTTTTGTTGTTCTTTAATTCTTAAATAAAGGAAATGTAGTAAATATTAATATTATGCTATTTAAAATGAAAGCCGTATATTAAAAATTTTCTTTTACTGCTTAAATGTTCGATATTCAAAACGCCGAATTTTCGAAAAACTCTACAAATATGTCTCAACATTTTTTCGCCAAATATTAAGTAAAATTGTTATTGCATTAGAATCATCAATTTACTTAATTATTGAGTCAATAAATTACCAAAATATTTTTAAAATATCAAGTTTTCGAACTATGAAATTATTACATTACTAAATTATTGTTTTATGTCGTTTTTTTTTAAATAATCCAGACTTAATCTTATGGATCGTTGAATTATTCATTTTTTTTCGAGCTAATCATTGAAATGTTTCTTTGCAAATAATTAATTAAATAAATAAATAAATATTCGTTTCTTTAAAAAACAAACAATATAAATACTCACTTGACGATTTGCGATTTGTCGAGATTATGAAAATTTCGACAGAGGCAAAGATTTTTTTTCATACGTAAAACATCGAGGCACATGCCGACATATTCCACAGGACCGAGATTCTTTGCTTCGCCGGATTTTCTTAGAGGAAACGTCGAGCCGTTACCATTAACGCTTGAATAACTGTCGAACATTTGCGTTGCGAATCGTGATTCTTGAAAGAAATCACGCGGTGCCTCTTCGTCGTAAAAACCAAGAATAATCGTGTTGGGTTTCATGGCTCCCATTCCCGAAATTCTTATCAAATGCTGGAGTCCTTCGCGTACAGTACGCGTTATCGTTAGCTCGACAAATGCTTTGACTTTAACGTGATCCACGAGACTCAACCATTGTGGATATTCCTCGATCGCTGGATCGACGGACTGGCCGGATGTAAATTCACCGAGTTTTACGTGTCCTATCACGTAAAGACCACCTTTTTTAAGATCGTTTACAAAATCGATCAGAGGACAGGCAGAACGTGGTGATGCTATCATCAGCAACATCTGTGGTCGCCAAAATTTTACATGATCCTTTCGCGAATCCAACATCAAGAGATACTTTCGAACCTGGCGAGAAAAAAAATGTTAATAAATTAATTAAAATGTCAATCAACAAAAGATGAAAATACAATGTTGAAGATAAAATTAAAAAAGATCACTTTTGTTTTAAACATATCGTAATTTTTTGAGCGTAAAAGTATAGTAATTTTAGAAATCTCCACAATTTTTTAAAGATAATATATTTTCTTTTAACTAAAATCAAGTAAACAAAGCAAAAATAAAACAATCTTGGAACATTCCACGATATTTCGACAAAATAAACAAACCTCAATTTTCTTTTAATTATAATTTTTCCAAAATTAAAAAAAAAATTATTCCTTTGATTAAAATCGAGTTTTTTGTAATTGTAAAAATTTCGTAACTAAGAATGTCCATAATTTTTTTCAAATAAGAAAAACTTTTTTTTTTCGAAATTTATTAATCAAATATATTTTTGTTTGAAAATGTTATTTTGTATTCACAGTTTTCGAAATGTTTATTTAACGCAATTATTGTAAACAATTAACACAATTATTCTAAAAAAAAAATATGTTTTGTTTTTTTTTAAATCTGACGACGAAAATTTCACGATATTTTGACAAAATAAAACTCTCATATTTTATAAAAACATGCCGTAAATTTTCACACATAAAACTTCAGTAATTACGAATGTCCGTAATTTTTTCATGATAAAAAAAATGTAATTAAGTAATTAAATTAAAAAAATGGTAAACGATTTTTTATGAACAATTCGCAATATTCGAAATATTTATTATAACGCAATTAATGTAATCGCTGAATAAATGTATTTTTGTAAAAAAAACTAAAATTTGACAAAAGAAAATTCTGTAAAAAATGGGTTTAAAATTAATGACAGAATTAGCGAGATTTGTACTTGATAAAAAAAATATTAACAAAAAGAAAAATATAGAATCAAAAGACATTTCTCACCTGATGAAATATTAACGCCTGCGAAATGCTGCCCCAAGCGGCGTTTTTGCTCGGCGAAAAAAGATGTAAAACTATGACGAGAATGAGACAAAGAATTATGCTGCTCGACGCATAAATACTATTGATCGTAAACATCATAATAATTGTTCCGAGAAGTCCTATCGTAGCTGTGTGCCAGGTAAAGTAATTGAAAGTTGGCCTGAAAAAAAAAGTTACGGTAAATATTATTAGCCAAAGTGTATATTCAATAAAATGTAAAACAGTTGCAAAGCAAACAAGTTTTGCTTATTGATTTCTCTGTAAAAAATGCTTTGCTCAATTTTCGCAATTTCCGCAGGGAACATTTTTTGTACTAAAAAAATGTGAGTAATTAGTTACTTTCCTTTTTTTAAACTTTCGAAGGAACAAATTTTTTTTTCGTAAACCTTGAATTTTATGTGTTAATAAATTCGGCGCCAAAAGTTATTAAAACTTTTTCTAGGAGAATGAAAAAAAAAAATAGTCTTACCTAAAATTAGGAGCGCTAGCAAGTTCAAGACCAAGACAGGCGAGATTCGTCGCGAGATAACTGAGCAAAAAGAGGACGGAATTTATCTGAGCGATAGTATTCAGCGAACCAACGAGAAGAATCACTTGAACGAGACACCAGGAAGTCACTACAGCAGCTACAGGATTTCCGCGCCATGTTCCATGAACGACAAAATTCAATCCCGATCCTGTTGCCAAAAGAAGAATAACAAAAAAAATTAAGTCAACGCGTAAACAATGTATAAAATCAGAAACTATACAAAAAAATACACAAGCTCATTTTTTATTAATTTAAGTTTCGATGTTTTATTTTTTTTTTAATTTTATTACATTATATTTCATTTACATTTATTTATAAATAAAAAGTTAATAATTATTTTTTTACGTTTCAAAAAACGCGATTTATTTTTCTTTGCGTAAAAGGTGAAAAAAAAATTCTGTCAAATTTGTTGAAGTTTTTTTTTTACCAATTCATGAATTTTTAAAAATTATTTGAGATAATAAATAAATAAATAAATTCTTACCGAAAACATTGTCTTTGGCGAGTGCTTCGAGAACGCGACTGGATCCAATGAGATTGCTCAGACCAGCGCTAAAGGTAGCTGTGAGAATTCCAACAGCGACAAAAGGTGGCCAAACATTTGTCGGCATCATGTAAATAAAATTATTTTGCAGGAGAAAACGACTGCTAGTCGCTGCGGTAAAAATCGACAGTGTAATGTAGCAGATGAAAGTAAAAAGAACCGCGGAAAGAGTTCCTCTTGGAATATTACGTCCTGGATTCTTTAGTTCCCCGCTCATATTCGCTCCGGCCATTATCCCGGTAACACCGCTGAAAAGTACCCCAAAAACACTTGCGAAATTCGACATGCTGCCCGCGCTCGAATAATCGGCGCTGTAGTTAGGATAGAGATTTGAAATTAAGGTGCTCGACAGTAAACCGGTGTATGAACCATTTACGTGATAAGTCGCATTTTGCACTAGAATATTAGCATCCGGAATTGGAATCTGCAAAAAAAACATTTTTTTTTAGGCTGTTTCAACTTTGCAACAGACTTTAAAAAAACATATATTTTTTTACGAGGTTTTGCTACGATTTTAAAATAGTTTCTGTGAATTTTTGCAAATTTTTATTGCACAAAATTCAGGTTTCATTTTTTTTAGGCTGAATCAACTTTGCAACATACTTTTAAAAAATATATATTTCTTTGACGAGATTTTGCTACAATTTAAAAATAGTTTCTGCGAATTTTTGCAAATTTTTATTGCACAAAATTTAGGTTCCTTTTTTGTTTTTTTTTCAAGCTGTTTATATTGTGTTAAGGAAGACGAACAATAAAAGTTGAAGTTAAATACTTAATATTTTGATGATCTTTTGAATGTTAAAAAAATACATTTTTAATTAATACAATAATATTTACGTGATTTTAGTTTTTAAATACATTTTTTTTACCTGATGAAATTAATTGAATTTTTCTTTATGCAACGACTTTTATTTTACTTTAAATTTGATACAATTTAATGGAATATTTGCAGAATTTTCCGAAAAATCGGCAGTCTAGTAATTCAATATTTAATAATGTAGGAAAATGTCCGTAATAAAAAGTAAAAAAATGTATGTAAATTACAATATTATACAATTTAAAATAAATGTGGATGTTAAGAATTTTTTTACGACTTAAATATTCGATTTCCAAACTGCTGATTTTTCGAAAAATTCTACAAACATGAAGTGAAATTGTCATTGAATTAGAAAAAGGATTCGTTTAATTTTAATTACTTTATTTTCTAAAATTAAGTAATTTTTAATTAAAAATAAAAGTCACAAATAATATCAATAACGAAAAAAACATTAAAAACATCTAATTTTATAAGGAAAAACAATCGGGAAAAAATGCAACAAAAAAAAATAGTAAAAAAATCTGAAGGAATGAAAATGTATCTATAAAAAAAAAAACTTTTATTTGCGTACCTCCATTTCTCCGGTAACGAGAAAGCTGACGAAAACGCTACCAAGACATATGCAAACGACAGCCAAAATAGCAACGCTCGTTTTGGCAAACATAGCAGCTCCGATTAGGCAAACAAGAAGATTAGCCGTGTTGAGTACAGTGCAGTATAAAAATCGCCACCATCTGCCATCGGGAAATAACGCGGATTTTCCAACGAGATAACCCGAAGGGCCAAAATTCTCGACAATCCCTTCGGCGCATCCGGATATACACAAAGCGCTCGATACGACATTTGCCATGAAAAACAGAGTGCCGATTGAACCTCCGAACTCCGGTCCAAGAGTTCTGCTTATCATAACTTTTTTTTTTTAATTAACATTATTAAGAAAAATCCATTTTTATCATATTATTATTATTACTAATACTAGCTTATAACATTAATATTAGTTTTTAATTTATTCTTCGTTTTTTCATCAGCTTTGCTTTTATGAAAACATGCATTTTTTTCGACATTTTTCTATTTTGCATTTTTTTTAAATTAATAATTTGGAAAGTCTTTAAATAAGTAGTATCGAGAAAAGAATGCACCTTGATTACATGGTTGTTATTCTTAATACATTTTTTTGTTAACTTAACTATTTTTGCTTCCTCATTGAGGAAGCTTTGTTTGCGATAATTTTAAAATAAATTCAAACAAGATTACTTTTTATTCAATTCTATATCTTTCGAAAAATGACTGTATGTTCTCTAGCTTCCTCTATGAGGAAGCCAAAAGGTTGCAAGGTTCGATTTTGCAGCCTTGTTTTTCAGCTAATTATTAGTTATTTTTTTTTGTTAATAAATAATATTAATTGCTTGTTCTAAATGCTAGATTATTTCAAAGTGCAATGAACGAGATAAATGAACGCGGTAAATGAGAGCGAGTGGTAAACCGATACGTGCCAATCGCGGATTATTTTTTATCGGGAAAATGGGCAGTACTGGAAATCATAGAGTTTATCGAATCGAGCGAACGCTCTGATTTATGTTTTGTTTGGTGAAAGGATACAATAAGCACCACCGCCTTCCACAGCTCCGTTCGTTGATATCGCACATACTGATGCCACAGTGAACAGCAGAATGCCATATGCGATTACGAATTGTATTAGAGTGACGAACAAGCCTGCGTTTCCGACGATGTATCCTGAAAACGGAAAATCCATTGTCGATTACGTAATCTTTTGTGTGTTAAATCTTCAACTGAGATTCAATCAATCGCTGATGATGTTTTTTTAATGGTAAATACGGATTGTTTGTAAAATACATTTCTACACAACTTGCGAGACTGAATTTACAATCTCTGCAAATTTAGACCCTTTTTCCTCTTTCAGTTATTCTTTTTTTCTCTTTTTTTGCAGTAAAAAGAAATAGACTTTCAAATTCAATATTTCAGGAAATTCCGTTTTTTTCTAAATCAATAGATGTCTTGAAAACTGTAAATATGCGGAAATTTTTTTTTTACAATTAAACTTGTAGTTTTACATTAGCTTGGAAATTCAATTTTTAAGTCATCTTTATTGATTTGATAAGATTGATTTTTTTGAAAAGATATGTAAACATCTTTTTTTATATAATTTTTTTTTTTAATTAAAAAAAAGCAATTTCTGAAATTTAATTAAAAAATCTTTAAGATACTAAAAAAGCACCTGAATCAACTGTTTCTCACGTTCTTAAATGGCCACAAATTAGAATATTTCGTTTTTACTTATCAATGAAAAAGATATATTTTTTAAGCTGTAAAAACGACAATTAATTCAACATAATTATTTACCCTTTTCACGTATAATCTGAAAAAATAACAGATAAAAAAAAAGTATAATAAAATGTGATCTAAAATTTCAGTTACAAAAAAATGCTTTTTTTTTTACTAATGAATGTTTATTATTTATAAAATATTATGAAACTCATATACTTTTGTAAATGAATCAATTTAAAAAATATTCTTTTATTATCAATTAAAAAAAAACTTGTAAATAATAAAATATAAGAAAAGTCTGTTAAACTTTGATGTCTTTGTTTTTGCTAATAGTTGTTTATTATTATTTGTAAACAACAATTAAAGAGATAAATTATTTTAACACAAAAGTAGCATCTAAAAAAAATATAAATAACAAAATGTAAAAATCTCTATTAAATTTAAAAAAAAAAAAAACTTTTTTTACTAATGAATGTTTATTATTTATGCACAACATTATGAAATTCAAATATTTTTTATCATTAGTTAAACAAAAAAACTTGCGAATAATAAAATACAATTAATATCCGTTATATTATTATTATTATTTTTCTAATCGATGTTTATCATTATTGCGAACAAAAATTGAAGCTGCAAATAATTTATATACAAAAGTAGCGTCTAAAAAAAGATGATATTTACCCATTCGAATAAAAACAAGCGCGCTGAACATGGAAAGCGTAACAGGACTGAAAACTCCAGCGAAAGTGCCGAGAGTCCTTCCGTTATCAGCTCCGAGGCTGCTAAATTCGACATAGCCATCGCCTTCGGCGCTGGACGATTTTCCAAGGCCAATTAAATTGCCAAGTCGTCGAAAAACTCCGCGTCCGTTAATAAGCGGCGCCTTTTCGCTGGCAATCCTGACTCTCACAGGATCGGCATTCGTCGAACCCACATCGGCCGCAATCATTGTCAAAATAAAATAATTAAAAAAAAAAAAAAAAAAAAAATCAAAATTTTCTAATATTTAGCAAAAAAACACAAAAATTGACATTTTTTTATTTCGTTAAAAAAAATATATATTTTTTCCCGCGGTATTCATAGAAAAATTCGAAATGTGAAAAATCTCATTTTTTTTTTTTAATTTAGTATAATCATACGAATATATTCACGAATGTATTACAAAAACGGTCAGCCACTCGTCGCAATTATAACGGTAAAATGTAATAACGTAGTTTGAAGAGTTTAGATTTTTGTTATTATTTTGATCGATGGATTAAAAAATACGTGTTTTATTCACTGTTGGGCGCTAAAGTTTAGGCAATTTACACGAAAAATGGAAATATCCTGCATTTTTTTTCGTTTATTTTTTTTTTTTTCTGTGGAATGAAAGCAGTAATGGAATTAGAAAAGTATTAGTCACACAAAGAGATTGGAACGTCGATGATGTCAGAATGTTGTAAACGTCAAATCTCAATTATTTTAAGGTTATTTGGTCGTTAGTGTTAAAAAATGCACGTCAGAGGGCGGCGCAATGTGTGCGCAGTAACGATTGCGCATATTTTTGGCGGTAAAATTCAAATGGTAACCCACATTTTTTGCCTTTTTTACTGCTGAATACGATGCAATTGTAATTCCCTTGAAAATTAAAATATAAATCGATCCAATATAAATGAAATTGATCAATGTAAGTTCAATAAAGAACAAAATATTCCGGAGCATATGATTCTTCAGCGAAGTGACTTAACGAGAGATATTTTTCTGAACTTTACACTTTTCTGAAAAATATATAAGATATAAATAAAATTAGAATATATATTCTTAGCTCGGTTAATTTCATAAATAAAAAAGAAATAAGAATTTAAACCATCGATAAGTCATGCCAAGACAATTCCCTGTTTTGCCGACGGCCGGTGATGGAGGAATCTATTTTACCGAAAGCTATTGATGGAGGGATTTGCTCTACCAACCTGACTTAGACGCAACCTACCTTATCTACAATAATAATTTAAAAATACAAAAAAAAAGTTTAAACTAATTTTGTAAAAAAGATGCAAATTTTGTTGAAACATTTATGAAACTAATAACTTTTTTTTTCATCTCACTGCGCACGTTCGCATTAAATATATAAAGCAAATGTTTTTGCATTTTTTTTTCTTACACAGTTCGAAATATTTGCAAATTTTGATTACCGAAAATATTATTAATCAGCTGAAATATTGAATTTAGGTAAAATTACATATACATTTATATTCAATTAATTTTTCAAATCTTCTGTAAAAAGTACTGCAATTTTATACCTCACTTACATATTAAATATAATATAAAAATTGTGTAAAAAAAAACCTAAATTAGTAATGGAAGCTTATAGCAAAAAAAAAATTAACAAAACAGTCTAAATCGATAAAAATGTTTAATAATTAAGCAAATAACTCAACGAAAAAAGTTAAATTCTTTGGTTGAAGGTGTTCCGATAAAAAAAGAGGTGTAAGAACGATTGACCAGACGTCCGTAATTTTTTACCCTCGATTTATTGCTATTGTACAGTTTAAATAAATACGATTAGATTAAATGATCACGAATCTCGACAATTGCGTGTCGAAAAAAAAAAAAACACTTTTTTTTCCTGATATCTCTGAATTCCACAAAAGCCCGGGAAAAAACGTCTCAATTTTTTGTGCGCCCTATGTCAAACAGCCGCAGCGAGACTGATTCGAAAAATCGCACGGACTTTTTTTTTTTTTTTTTTTTTTTAAATTACTTGAGATTTCCTTACATCGGACTCATACTTCAAAATTTCTACAGCCTGTGATTTAATATTTTGTTCAATCGATTTCCCCCTCCTCTGCCTCTCAATTCATGTACATCATTTTTTTTTCTTCCTCTCATTTTGTGGTAACTCTAAAACATTACAACGCTCGAGCCCCGTTTTGTTTTATTATTTTATACACAATTGTACAAGTGACGCAAGGTGTAACAATGGAAAAACGATAGGAACGATTTTATACAATCGATAAATCGCAAACCAATCGATGCTACAACGCGTTACACAATAATAATAATAATAATAATATTAATAATATTAATTAATATAATATATCGCTCATAGTGATAAGATTCATAATACATTATAAAATACAATAAAAATCAGATCGATTGAAAGTGCGAGCAAGTTTTTCGTTGAGAAAAAAAAAATCGAAAGTAAATTTAGGTAAAAAAAAAAAAAAAAAATTATATCGAACATGCAAATGCATTTTTTAGTTGTCTCTAAATGTGTTTTTGTGATTGGTTAATTAACTCAGTTAATTAGATAGTTAATATCGATTTTTTCTACAGTCATTAACATTATTTATGCTAAAGGTTGATTTTTTTTTTTTTTTTTTTTTTTTTTTTTTTAATACAATTATCGAGCGTAATAGCCGCAACTATCTTTCTTTTTTTTTCTACGTAATTCTTTTTTTTCTCTCTCGAAAAATCTCATTCTCGAACATTGACGATACGAAGCACATATTATTATTTTTTTTCGACATTCTATCATTATTATCAACCATTTTTATCTTGTGTGTCGGTTTCACGAAATTTGTCACACGTTTTTATTAAACATATAGTTTTTGTTGCTTTAATTATCTCCTTTCTCGTGTTTTGTTTTTTTCTCAGCGTTTCGTTAATTAATAGTACGAAAGCTTCTTTTTTTTTTAGTATTGTCTTTCGGCGGGTTTACGAAACAAAATATCGCGTGGCTATTTTTTCTTCTCCTCTCGTTAAATCGACAGACAGCACAAAAGTATTTACTAAGCGTAATTACTTCTTACTGAGTTACCTTAAAAAAAAAAGCAAAATAATTAATTATTTTTGTGTGGAAACATTACAAAAAAAAAAAAACGAAGTTGGATTTTAAGCCTCATAAAATGAGGCTTAAATTTCAGCTTGTTGAGTCGACAGTTTCACTTTTTTAAACAGATTTATTATGTTTTTTTTTTTTTTTTTTTTTTCAGGTAACTCAAATTTCCTTAACTGAGATTTGCGTCGACGCTGTCGATCGCGTCAACGCGATATTCAGCATATTTAGCAACGCGCGTTTCTTTCTCTGTTTTTTTTTTTTTCGGTGCGCTTTTTGCTACAACTTGTATTTACCAAATTCGCAGTTCAAAGCTTTGCAAAGAGTCAAACTAGGCAGAAACCGAAAAAACGATAAATTACGGTGTATTTTATAGAAATGCGGAATTAAAAGGGGGGGGGGGGGGGGGGGGTAGTTTGACATGACAATTTGTGGGAGAAGGTTTCATTTTTTTTTGTTCTATTTTGTTCAGAATGTGTCAAATTCGTGTAATAAATTGAAGCCAATTAATCGCGCCTCGATTTCGTGGATGAAATGTTGAAATCTGATCGATAGCTGATTTTAGAAATAATATTTACGTTTTTTTTTGTGAAAATACTAACATCACCTAACGTGACTCAGTACTAACCAAGTTAACTATAACTTCGCGATGTCGGTTCGTTAATTTTTCGCGTTGATAAATTTTCAACTAATTCGCGAACAAAACTCATCTTTGTGAGTTAATTGAAGTTAATCTAACTTGGTAAGTTAATTGACGTTAACATCGCGCGATAAAGTTAATTGAGACTCGTTTAACTCAAGTCGGTAAGTTGATTTAAGTCAACTTAACAATTTTAATTTCGTTCATCGGGGCGAGTTAATTTAACTTCACTCAACGCGGTAAGTAGATTTAACTTAACTTCATAAGTCGAATTAACTTAACAGCGGTAAGTTAATTTAAGTCAACTGTAATTAAAGCAACTCGTTAAGTTAATTTTGTTCAAAACGATAAATCGAATTAACGCAACTCGGTAAGATAATTAAACTCGATAAGTCGAAATAAACTTAACTCGACAAGTGAATTTATTTCAACTTGATAAGTCGAATTAACTCAACTCGAGAAGTCACATTAACTCAACTGTATAAGTCGAGTTAACTTAACTCGATGAGTTAAGTTAACTCAACTCGATGAGTTAAGTCAACTCAACTCGATAAATTAAGTCAACTCCAAAAGTTGAGTTAACTCAACTCCATAAGTCGAGTTAAGTCAACTTGGTAAGTCAAATTAACTCAACTCGATAATTCTAATTAACTCAACTCAATAAGTCGATTTAACACAACCCAAAAACTTGAAATAACTCAACTCGAGGTGTTAAATTAACTCTACTTGAGGTGTCAAATTAAGTCAACTCGATGAGTCAAATTAACTCAAGTCGATGAGTCGATTTAACTCAACTCGATAAGTTGAGATAACCAATCTCGGTTACTCGTGATAACTCAACTCGGTAAGTTGATTTAACTCAATTCAATAAATCGATTGAACTCAACTTGGCAAGTTACTTTAATTTCAATCGATAACCTAATTACCAAAACTTGGTAAGTTAGTCGAAGTTAATTAAATCAACTCAGCGACTTACATCAATTTTACTTAACTCATCTTGGTAAGTTAATTTCACTTAACTTGATAAGTCAAATTGAAGGTAATTCGACGCTGCAAGTTGATTTAACGCGTCCACTTAAGTAAATTAAAGTCAACTTAACTCGATAAGTTAATAGAATTTAGTTAGTTACATTAAATAGACACTCGATTTACAATTACAAATCTAAATGAATATTTTTTTAAAACGAAATAAATTTTTCAGAAGAATTTGTACCAAATCGAGGATCCAAAGGACGGTGTAAAAAAAAACAACAGAAAATCTGTTCGAAATATTGAAAGTGTGACACTTTATGAGCCCGTAATTTGTTTTTTTTTTTTTTGTTTTTTCTTTTTTAGCAAAGCAGATCTTTAATTCGTCAATACAGTATACGCTATTTTGTTTATTATACTCGATCAACGAGGCTTGAGACCCATTTTATTTATTTGTTTTTTTTTGTTTCCTTCCCATTGATATTTCTTCTTTGTTTTTGTCTCGTTATTCCGTGAAGAATAATCCGTGAAATATCGTGGAATCACAAGTCTAACGATAATCTATATATCACTCATTTCGTAAAAAGAAAAGTAAAATGCAACGATAAGTCGAGAAAAAAAAAGTTTTTAGCTTAATGAGGAAGCAAGGAAATTTGTTTTTCTTTTGGCTTTTCTTCGATATTGCTTTTTTGTTGTTGAAACGCGCAAAATATATATATATTTTTTTTTTAAATGCCGTATGATTTCTGTTGAGCGAAAAAAAAATATGGATGACTTTTAGGGGTTTTTTTCAGTAAATTATTTTTCGCATGCGTTTGTGTGGTTAATTTTCCTTGCTTGTGGTTTTGAAGTCTTCTTATCCTCGCTTCGGTTTCGTCCCTCCAGGATGCTTTATTTTTGTTGTTTTTTTTTTTCGTTTGTTTAAAACGTCGTGAAGAGTCTCGCCTTAGGAACGCATGTAATCGTAATCGTAGTCACGAAGAGGCACGAATGTTTCTTTTATGGACTGCGGCGAAGCCCAACGTAGAGCATAATGAGGTCCACCTGCTTTATCATTCGTGCCTGACATTCGGCTACCACCGAATGGCTGTTGGCCAACTACGGAACCCGTCGATTTGTCGTTTATGTAAAAGTTTCCTGCGGTGTATTTGAACTCCTCCAATGCTTTCTTCGCCCAATCGCTGTGGGAATAAAAATTCGTATATTCAGATTTTGGATAAAAATTTGGAAAAGTACTTTTAAAAAAGTTGAAAATTTAAAAATTTTGAAAATGAACAGAAACACTCGAATTCTAGGTTTGACTTTTTTTTGTTTGTAGAAAAATTCAAAAGCAACAAACATTTTAGCGATATTTAGTTTTTAAAAAATTGAAAAACTTTTTAAAAAATTTATTTAAAGTAGCAGAAATTTGGTATAAACTCGCGGATTAGCAGAAAAATAAAACATTTAAAAATTATTTAAAACATTAGGAATTTTTAAAAAATGTTGAAACGAAAATTACGGAAAAAGTGAATAATTAAACTTACAGATCCTCGGCGAATATCGCGCCGGTCAGAGCGTAAGGTGTCGAACTCTCAACGAGCTTCATCGTTTCATTCAATTTCGAATCTTTGTAAACGTAGATCGACAATACAGGCCCGAATATTTCTTCAGTCATGATTTTGTCCTTCGGGTCTTTCGACTGAACGATCGTTGGCTCGATGAAATAACCTTTCCTGTTGAACATTTAAAAAAAAAATACATTACTTTTCTAGTGGTCATTTTTTTTTTTTTTATTCCTTCACATATATTTTAATATTTAACATTTTACTTGAGTACGTGTATGTGTTTTTACTTTTCTATAATTTTTCTAATATTTCACTTTCGTAAAAAGGCAAAATTAAAAAGTAATACAAAAATTATTAAGAATACAATTTACACGATATATTTAAAAAAAAAAAAAAAACATCGAAAAGATCGGGAAATACATTTTGTATATAAAAAGAATTCTAAATAATTTGTTAAACTTTTTTTCTTGTAATTTTTTACTTTTTGCCATTATTAAAAATGAGGTCAGTATTTTGCTTTTTTTTTCTTCAAACTACTTTCTTGTCTCAAATTCTCATAAAAAAAAAACCTTTTACCACCATTTTCAGAATATGTAATACTTACGAGTCATCATAACCGCCACCACCGATTATTTCAAGATTCGGCGATTTTTTCGCATGCTCGATGTAACCGGTTATTCTCTTGAAGGCCACTGCGTCGATAACCGCTCCAGTAAAAACTTTGAAGTCTCTAACATCACCAATTTTGAGCTGTTCACGAGTTTTCAGTAAGCCTTCTTTGATCTAAATTTAAAAAAATGAATAACAGATTATTTTCACAATAAAAAAAAAATGTTGATTTATTGTTGAAAAAAATGAAAAAAAAAAAAAAATGTTCTCACCTTTGGCCACAAAGATTCAGCAACATACATTCTGCTGCACGCTGAACATTTTTGTCCGTTGAATTCGAAGGAACTCTTTATCGTGCCCATTACAACGGATTCGGGATCAGCGCTTGGATGAACAAAGTGATAGTTTTTACCGCCACATTCGCCAATCAATTTTGGATAATTTTTGTATTTGTTTATATTCTGGCCGACTTGAGTCCAAAGACGATTGAACGTTGGCACTGAGCCCGTGAAATTGATGCCCGATAAATAGGGAGAGGCGGTTATCGTGTCGCCGAAATCGGGACCGTGCGCGGGAACGAAATTTACAACACCAGGTGGAACACCAGCCTCGCGACAAATCTTGAAAATCCACCAGTTCGAAAGTACCGCAGTGTCCGAAGGTTTCCAAAGAACGGCATTACCCTTGAAAATTTCAAATTTTCATATGTAGATTAAGCATTTTTTTTAGAAGTTTTAAAATTTAAAAAAGGATAATTGGATTTATCTTTTGTATTTTTAGTTAATTTATTGTTAAATAACAGAAGAGAGAGAGAGTCAAGAATTTCAATAATCAGAGCATTTTTATTTTGCATTTAATGACCGAGAAAATCAATTTTTTTTTTCGACTGGTTAACTAAAATAATCATTTAAAAGCCAAATTCTTTCTAATTAAAAAACAATTGTTTCTCAATTTTTTGATACTTTTTGGAAATAAAATAGATTTTTAAAAATCCACTCTGAATTTTTACACTAAAAATAAAAATCAAAATGTAGGTTAAATTTTTTGCATAGATTTCTACTTGAAAATAGATCAACGTCGACCTTCAACAAGTTAGTAATAAATTAGTTTAAAAAATACTTGTTTAACAAATTCGATAGAATTTTTTTTCCTTTTTTTTAAATATGAAATCAATTCTAAAATTGGTGTAAACACATATGTTTTTTTTTGTGTACTTACAATTATGAACTTTTCGTTTCCGAGCATTTTTAGCTCTTCTTTCGAGAAACTGTTCGTTCAATAATCAGAAATCTTTTTATTTACAAAATATGGAACGTTTCTGTGAAACAGTATTTCAAAATCGCGATTTTTTTCTTTAAAAAATCACATGTTACGAAAGAATAATTTTTTTTCCATGTAAAAAATTTTTTTATTGAATTTATTAAACGATCTTTTTTTTCAAAACAATTTATCAATAATTTCGTGACATTATAATTATTATTCAAAATTTCGGTATGTCGAAATTTCGAGAAACATGTTTTTTATACGTTTCTGCTGATATTTTCAGAGCAAAATTTTTTTTGCTATCCCCGCAAAAAATTGAGTTTTTCGAACCAAGATTATTTTTACATCTTTTTGAATCTCGATTATTTGAAATGTGAATAACTTATTGAAAATACGAAACATTTTCGGTAAAAAAAAATTGTTGTTTTTTTTTTTTATAAAAAAATTTCACCAAAAACTGTTAAAAAAAACTGTCAAAAGTGTAATTTTTTGAGGATTCATAGTAATACTTGAAACAGTAGCTATTGTATTTTTAAGAAATAATTATCAGCAAATTCTTTCTGCAAAATCAATTTCTAACACTTTGTACTCCTTTTTGTACTCCAAAAAAAAATTTGAATAGCAAAATTAAACGAAAATAAATATACAAACCATCAGAGCTGGTGTATAGCTAAGATTGCCACCAATAGCGGTAAAGTTGAAAGGTGAAACAGCAGCAACAAAACCGTCCATGCCGCGATACCTCATCGAGTTCAAAGTCTCTTTCGGATTGGTCGATATTGGTTTGTACCTGAGTGCCTCTTTAACGAAGTACGAGTGAATCTTAAAAAAATCAATAAGCTCAGCGGCGCTATCGATTTCCGCTTGTATCACACTTTTGCTCTGTCCGAGCATCGTCGATGCGTTCAATTGTTGACGATATTTGTTCGCCATAAGATCAGCGGCTTTTAGCCAAATTTCCAAACGTTTCTCGATCGATACTTTTTCCCATTCTCTCTGAGCTTTTGTCGCAACGTCGATTGCTTTTTGCACCAATTCAGGAGTTGCCCAATAATACTTTGCCACCTTTGCTTTGTGATTGTGAGGCTGAAATAAAGAAAAAAAACAAGTGTTAAATTATTTTTTGATTCAGGATTTTGTTAATTTATTAGAATACAAAATAATATGAATTTAATTTAATTTTTGTTAAATACAAATTAATGTAAAATTGTGTTGTCTATATATAAATAAAAATACAAATTTTAGACACAAGAATTTGCATGACTATTCAAATTTTGCTGACTCCAAATTAATGTAAAATTGTGTTGTTTATAAATAAATAAAAATACAAATTTTAGACACAATAATTTGCTTCACTATTAACATTTTGCTGACTACAAATTAATGTAAAACTGTGTTGTTTATAAATAAATAAAAATACAAATTTTAGACACAAGAATTTGTATGACTATTAAAATTTTGGTGACAACAAATTAATGTAAAATTGTGTTGTTTATAAATAAATACAAATTTTAGACACAAGAATTTGCATGACTATTAAAATTTTGCTGACTACAAATTAATGTAAAATTGTGTTGTTTATAAATAAATAAAAATACAAATTTTAGACACAAGAATTTGCTTCACTATTAACATTTTGCTGACTACAAATTAATGTAAAATTGTGTTGTTTATGAATAAATACAAATTTTAGACACAAGAATTTACGTGACTATTAAAATTTTGCTGACTAAAAATTAATGTAAAACTGTGTTGTTTTTAAATAAATAAAAATACAAATTTTAGACACAAGAATTTGTAGGACTATTAAAATTTTGGTGACAACAAATTAATGTAAAATTGTGTTGTTTATAAATAAATAAAAATTTTAGACACAAGAATTTGCATGCAAAATTGTATTGTTTTCAAATAAACAAAAATACAAATTTTAGACCCAAAATTTTGTGCGCAATCATTAAAATTCTATAAAACAAAATTGTTGTAAATTTTTGATAAATTGTATTATCTTACCATAACTTGATACTTGATACGATCAGTACGAATCTCTTCGCCACCGATAATCAGTGGAACTTCTTCGCATTCGTTTGCCATTTTATCCAGGGCTTTCTCGAGTTCTGCTCTCTCTTTGCTGCCCTTCTTGTACGTTAGGACAGGCTCGTTTTCCAAACGCATCTCCGGTGGATTCGTCAGTGGTACGATGCTTCCCATGCATCGTGCTCCTACTCTGTTTGGAACGATAAAGCGTGGTATGAAACTGGCGACGAAAAAATTGTACTATTTTTTTTACTGCTATGAAGAAAAAAAAATAATAATGTAAATTAGGAGTACTAATTTTCATTTCTTAATTTTTTTTTTGGTAAATTAGTAAAGAGGCAAGAAAAATATTTGTTAATCTTACCAATTAAAAAAAAAAATTCATACTGACAAGAAAAAAATGACAAAAAAAAATTTCTAAATGTAAGATTTTCGAGATTTTTTTCTGTAGCTTAAACATTTCTGTTAAAAATTTTTTTTTTTGTTAAAAATACAAAAATTATTATTCTTTGAATTTCTTTTTTTTTTCATGGAAAAAACGTAACTAATTAAAAAAATTACTTCCTGTATATTTTATAGATTTTTAAAACTATTTTTTATTCGCTTATCAATTTTTAAAAATTGCCTGAAGTTTTCATTGACCATTTTTTTTTAAATCCTGAACATTTTGACAATATCCAGGTTTTTTCCTGACCACAAAATGAATTTCTCGGTGAAATAATTTTATCTGCCAGCGGACAAATAAAGCCACTGTGTGAATCGTACAATTGTTGTATCAGTAAATATTTACCTATATCAAATATTTACTCGTTTACCTTGCATTCCCAAATATATACTTAGTCTATACTATAAGCTTTCCGACAATAGGTAAATCTTGAAGAGATTTATATTATGATCCACTTATCTGAAGAGCTCTTACTCGAGAGCTGCGATAAGACACACAGGCATTGAAATGTGAACTTAAGGATTGAAAATGTGTGCAATAAAAAAGTGACTTCAAGATATGATAATTGGATTTGCATTTTTTTTTTCGTCTGTTCTAAAAGACAATTTGCCCCTTGTAATAAAATTAATCCTAATTGACAACAAAAAAATTATCTAAATAGAAATAAAAATAATGGTTAAAAAAAATGTACTTAAATGTGAACTTAAGGATTGAAAATGTGTGCAATAAAAAAGTGACTTCAAGATATGATAATTGGATTTGCATTTTTTTTTTCGTCTGTTCTAAAAGACAATTTGCCCCTTGCAATAAAATTAATCCTAATTGACAACAAAAAAATTATCTAAATAGAAATAAAAATAATGGTTAAAAAAAATGTACTTAAATGTGAACTTAAGGATTAAAAATGTGTGCAATAAAATAGTGACTTCAAGATATGATAATTGGATTTGCATTTTTTTTTTTCGTCAGTTCTAAAGAACAATTTGTCCCTTATAATAAAATGAATATCAACGACAAAAAAAAAATACCACTTGCCAAAAAAAAGATAATATAAATCGTAATTTTTCGTTGGTCCTTTGAGCATTATTTGCTAGTCAATAAAAAAAAATCTTATCGATTAGTCCGGAGCTAAATATAGAATATTTGAGAATTGTGGAAATGAGTGATTCAATTTTTTCAACAAATTGTCACTCGAGATAGTCGGTATCTTTGATCTCGTGAATGAATAAATCAATGAATGAATCACACGACCGAAATTCTTTCTTTTATCGTGATATAGAACTATACAGTCTAGACAAGATTATATGATATTAGGGCAATCAGCATTTTTATATGTTTCGCGATTTTTCGCTGAGGTTTTTAAAATATTTTTAATACTGTTTGTTAAGCAAACATTTGTTACTTATTTAACATGTTTTTTTTTTTTACAAAATTCGATTTTACGTTTGAATTTTAAAAAATGATCTTTTATTGTCTAATCTTAAAAACAAACTTCTTAGAATTTTTCGGAGGCATCTTTTTTTCAATTATTAATATTTCAATAAAGTAATTATCATTGAAAAAAATAAAAAATACATGAGAGATAAAAAATCAAATTTTTCGACAAAAATTGTAAATCGCAAAATTACATTTTTCAAAATAAACAAAAGGATTTGTTACTTGTTTAAATAAAAATTTTGTAAAATTAATTTTCTAAAAAATGCTTACACTGCAAATTAAATTTTTTTTTTTTTTTGCAAGAACCAAATTTTTTTTTTAGATTTTAATATTTCAGTATAATAACAATTATTAAAAAATTAAGGTTTTATTGTAAGAAAATTTAATTCAAAGGACAATAAAAAAAAAGATGGTTCAATGATTATAATTTTTCGAAAAAGGCTGGATACTCTTCGTTCCAGATCTCAGGCCTGCAGTGTCGGCATGCTCGGTCAATAACACGTTAAAAGGCCGCGCGTTGAACGTGCCCGCATGTTACGTAACTCAATCTCGCCGTCGTTGATTCGAGACGGATCCGGTTATCAGAGTTGTTTTCCCGTCGCCAAGAAAAATTACGACAAATTAAGACAAACTGGAGGCGCTATAATTAATTAGCGATAACCCGCAATTATTTTACATTCTATATCAAGTGTGATATAATTTAAAGATTACTCCCCTTTGAATTAATTGCTGAATTAATAATAAATGTTAATTGAATCTCAATTGCTAGTATAAAATTGTGAATAAAAAATTGACGTATCCAAAAAATCAATAAATCTGTTTTTTAAATTTATCTTTATTTTTAAGAAAAATTAATAATTAAGTTAGTAATTAAGAATTTAAACTCAATTTTAAGTATGAAATTGGAAATAATATATTTAGTGTGAAAAAAATATGGATGGAGTCAGTTTATTGCTACATTTTTTTTTAATTCGTTAGAAAAGAAAAGCAAATTTAATAATCAAGTATTTAATATCAATTGTTAGTATAAAATTGTGAATAACAAATGGAGTTTGAAAAAATGAAGAAAAAAAAATCAGTTTATTGCTATTTTTTTTAATTCTTGAGGGAATTTTTTCTTGCTTCTATTTTTCGAAATATTTCACAACGGTTATCTTTATTTTTGAGCAAATTTAACAAGAATTTAATTTCAATTGACAGTATAAATTTATGAATAATAAATGTAATGTAAAAAAAATTTGGATGGAGCCAGTTTATTGCTACATTTTTTTTAATTCGTGAGAAAGAAATGCAAATTTAATAATCAAGTATTTAATATCAATTGTTAGTATAAAATTGTGAATAACAAATGGAATTTGAAAAAATGAAGAAAAAAAAAATCAGTTTATTGCTATTTTTTTTAATTCTTGAGGGAATTTTTTCTTGCTTCTGTTTTTCAAAATATTTCAGAACGGTTATCTTTATTTTTGAGCAAATTTAACAAGAATTTAATTTCAATTGACAGTCTAAATTTGTGAATAATAAATGTAATCTGAAAAAAAATATAGATGGAGCCAGGTTATTGCTACATTTTTTTTTAATTCGTGAGAAAGAAAAGCAAATTTAATAATCAAGTATTTAATATCAATTGTTAGTATAAAATTGTGAATAACAAATGGAATTTGAAAAAATGAAGAAAAAAAAATCAGTTTATTGCTATTTTTTTTAATTCTTGAGGGAATTTTTTCTTGCTTCTGTTTTTCGAAATATTTCAGAACGGTTATCTTTATTTTTGAGCAAATTTAACAAGAATTTAATTTCAATTGACAGTATAAATTTGTGAATAATAAATGTAATGTGAAAAAAATATGGATGGAGCCAGTTTATTGCTACATTTTTTTTTAATCCGTGAGAAAGAAATGCAAATTTAATAATCAAGTATTTAATATCAATTGTTAGTATAAAATTGTGAATAACAAATGGAATTTGAAAAAATGAAGAAAAAAAAATCAGTTTATTGCTATTTTTTTTAATTCTTGAGGGAATTTTTTCTTGCTTCTGTTTTTCGAAATATTTCAGAACGGTTATCTTTATTTTTGAGCAAATTTAACAAGAATTTAATTTCAATTGACAGTATAAATTTGTGAATAATAAATGTAATGTGAAAAAAATATGGATGGAGCCAGTTTATTGCTACATTTTTTTTTAATCCGTGAGAAAGAAATGCAAATTTAATAATCAAGTATTTAATATCAATTGTTAGTATAAAATTGTGAATAACAAATGGAATTTGAAAAAATTAAGAGAATAAAAACGGTTTATTGCTATTTTTTTTAAATCCTTGAGGCAATTTTTTTTTACTTCTGTTTTTCAAAATATTTCAGAGTGTGTATCTTTATTTTTTAGCAAATTTAACAATTAAGAATTAAATATCAATTATTAGTATAAAATAGTGTAAAATAAAAAAAAAATTGCTTATAAATATTTGAGAATGTGTATCTTCATTTCAAGCAAATTGAATAATTAAGAATCAAATTTCAATTGTTAGCAAAAAAATTGGAAATAATAAATGCACTATGAACAAAAAAAAACTAGTTTACAGCCATTTTTTTTTTTTTTTGTGCATTTAGGAGGAATTTTTTGTTGGCTCATGATTTTCTAAATACTTTAGAATATTACCCAACGAATTTTTCGGGGTAAAACGTGTATCGTTATTTTCGTGCAAAGTTATTTCAGGTGCTACGACATGACGACTCGGGCGAACTGTGGAGGAGTTACTCGAATAACAATTACCTATATGCTAAGAGGAAAATGGGGGCATTCAGTCGGCCTACTCGTTCACAAGTTCTGTGGCCTCAATCAAGGACAAATATTGTAACTCGTTTTTTCAAACAAGATGTAAAAATATACCAAAGTTTATTATTATTATTATTATTATTATTGTTTACTAATATTTACGTAACTTTTTTATTGGCTTGAATATTGTGTAATTTATGCGATTTAATTTTACGTTTAAAAAAAACTCTTTTTTTTTGGGAATTAAAGATAAAAGTATAAAATAATAATTCTCAACTTATTCAATCATATTTGAAGTGTTACATGAATTTTATTAAAAGCTAAAATATTTGATTGCTTAGAAATAAATTTAAAAAAAAATTATAACCACAAAAGTTATAGATTTCTTTTCTGTTTTTTTTTTTAAATTTCAGATTCGTTTCGAAAAAAAAACTCTGTTGAAAAAAAATTCAGGAGATTTACAAAAAACATATTTTCCACATTTCTTCTTCTTGAAATTTCAACATTTCTCTTCTTGAAAAAAAAAAAAGGCGAAGAAAATAATATTGAGCATATGTAACAAAATTGGGGAATGAATTTTGTACATTTTTTATATTCGGGCTTAGAATTTTTTTTTTCACACGATGCATATTTTGTACAACAATAACAAAAAATTCAATACTTTTACTTTCAAATTTTATTTGCTTTTTTTCGCGTTATCTGGCAATAAGAATTTATGTAACTTTTTCTTTTTTGCGATATTTATTCACGAACTGGTTGTCGTTTCGTAAGGCATATGTATATGAGCAGAAAAGGAGAAAAATAAAAAGTGTGGATTTCACTTTCATGTGTCAAGGTTGCTTTTAAGTATGCGCTAATGAATCAATGAAAAATAAGCACCGAAATAGGTGGAAAAATTAATGGTAAAGTAACGAAAGTGATCTTTTAAACTAAGCGAAGAATCCTCTCTTTGGTTTCGAGAATTTTTTAAAAAGATTTTTATTACGAAAATGTTTGCTCACTGATCTTGAAAAGATTCTTACGAGCAATTTGAAACCATCCTAAAAAACATTTCCAAAATAGTAATAATAATAATAATAATAATAATAATGATAATAATAATAATGATATTTAAAAATGATAAGAAATTCGCTATAGTATAAAAAATTGTAAGAAATTTGTTATAAAATCGACAATAGAGCATAGAAGACATTTTTCCGAAAATCTAACTTTTGATTGGAAATGTTTAAAAATCCTTAAGAGTGTAGATTTAAGAGGGAGCATTTTTAAAGGCTTTTATTGTGCAATTTTAAAGCCTTCTACATAGGAGGATTTAAAAACTAAAAAGAAATAGTAATAATAACAACAACAATGACAATAATAATAATAATAATAATAATAATACCATAAAAAATTATAAGAAATTTGTTATGAAATTGAAAAAAGACGTTTTTTGTAACGTTAAATAATATTGTAAGATTTTTTTGATGAAATCTAACTTTTGGTTGAGAATGTTTAAAAATCTTTGAGAGTCTAGATTTTAGAGAGAGAATTTTTTAAAGCTTTTATTATGAAAATGTTTGTAAAATTACCTTGAAACTTTCTATATATCTACAAAAATACTAGTAATAACAACAACAACAACAACAACAACAACAACAACAACAACAACAACAACAACACTACAATAACAATGATAATAATAATAATAATAACAATAATACCATAAAAAATGAGAAAAAATTGGTCATAACATTTTCAATAAGACATTTTTTGTAACATTAAATCATTTTTTTTGATAAAATCTAACTTTTGGTTGACAATGTTTAAAAATCTTTAAGAGTCTAGATTTCAGAGAGAATTTTTGAAGGCTTTTATTATGAAAATGTTCGTAAAATTACCTTGAAACTTTCTATATATCTACAAAAATACTAGTAATAACAACAACAACAACAACAACAACACTACAATAACAATGATAATAATAATAATAATAACAATAATACCATAAAAAATGAGAAAAAATTGGTCATAAAATTTTAAATAAGACATTTTTTGTAACATTAAATAATTTTTTTTGATAAAATCTAACTTTTGGTTGACAATGTTTAAAAATCTTTAAAAGTCATGTGATTACTATTTCATTTTTTGCCTTCCAGAAACATTAAAAAAAATGATAGTTTTCTGGTACTGCAGAGTTATTGATTGAAAAGCGTTAGAGAAATTAAGGGTAGACTACTAAAAGTGGCTTTTTGGAACGAAGAAAAGAATCATCTGGCTTGTTATGTCAATTTTACATATAAATGTATAGAGCATGAGAAATCGATCGGGGTTTAGTTCGCTGCAATGCATCTAGCGAAGGTCCTGCTGGCATATGCGATACCTACAGAGCTACTATATCCGATAATCATGACGCCCATCGCCGGGCCAACGAACCCTTTTTTCATCGAAACTGATACAACAAAATAATTTTTTTAAATAAAAAAAACCTACGTTTTCGTGAAAAATTATTTTGTCAAATGACGTACAAAAATTCCTTCATCACTCGAACAAAAATTTATTTTGTTTTTTATGATTTTTTTTGCAAAAAATAGCAAATTTATCAAATTTCAAAACAATTTACAAGCTTTTAATTAAAAAAACAAAAAAGAGAATAATTTTATAAATTGTCAGGCAATATAAAAAAATTATATTTCCAGTCAATAATAATTTTATTGTACATTGGTGGTTAATTTTTTTTTGTCTTATCAAAAGTGACTTTTTTTGTACTATCAAAAGTTATTATTTATTAATAATTTATTATATTTTAGTGAACTCATATTCGTTTTATTCTTTTTTTTTATTTCACTAAAAATCACTTATCATTTATTTGTAATTTTATTTATGAATCAAAAATTTATAAACTTTGTATAAAACTAACCAATGAACATTAAAAGTACAAAAATTATACTTTTGTTTTTGAAAGGAAAATTTAAAAAAAAATGTACCATTTGGGAAAGCGACGAAAATATTTTCTATTCTTAAAATTGATGTTTTTTAATGTTAAAAATATATTTTTTTTTAATTGTTAGAATATCTCATTTTTTTCAAGATTAGAGTTTAAAGAAGATTGTTTTTTTTTTGTTTGTGCATTTTTTTTTTATTATTTAATTACTCGCTCGCTTTTTATTATTTATCCGACATCGTAATCCGAAGTAATTCTTCAAATGAAAAAGATTTATTGAAAAATCGTACGATCGTCTAGCTCGAAATGTTGCAATAAATTAATAAAACTTAGCAACGTTCGTCAAATGTTGTATAGGACATTTTACATCATAATGCCACATTCTATAGTATACGTCCAGCGTTTAATGTAGCAACACCAGTAAAAGTGTTCAGAAAAAAAAAGAGGGGATACGAACAGCGAGGACAATTGGCTCCCCTCCTAAAAAAAAATGTGGCCAGCGTTAGATTTAGGATAGGCTGCTAGTGGAAAATTCCCAAATCTACCAAACCAGCCCAGAAGCAGGTATAGAGGCATCGTTTCAAATAGAAAAATATTTAAAATATATTCTTTTAAAAAAAATATTACATATATTTTATGAATGAATTTTTTTTTTTTAATTTAAAATACAGTTTGTATTGTTTTTTTTTTTTAGAATTAATGATAATAATTCGTTGACGAAATAATCCATAATTATTCAGTGAAAAAAAGTACTTGAAATAATTCTTCATTCACGGTTTATTCTTTGCCAGAAGAATTAATATATTATTTATTTTATTTATACCATGTGTATAAATAATAAATTTGATATATTGAATAAACAAATATATGGAAGTTTAATACAACAATTTTGTGCACTTTGTATATTTAATTTGTATATTAACATTAATATATCAGCTGATAAACGAATGTTTTCAGTAAGTTAGGAATATTCGTTAGAAAAAAAAATCGTAATATTTGTCAATTTGTATTTGTTTAAGAAGAAATGACGAAAAAAAATATGTTATCTTTACAAAATTCTATTTATCAAGTAAGAGGAGACAAAAGAACATTTTGTCATGATTACAATACTTTATATTTTAAATTAGAAGTGACAAAAAAAATTTGTCATAATTACAAACATTCTTTTTTCGTTTAATTAGAAGTGAGAAAATTGTTATATTTTTTTTTTAATTTGGAAAAGAGAGAAAGTACTTTTTCATTGCTTGCAATGAGAAATATTGTCGATTAATTGCAACTTTGTCAAACTTTACCAAAATTTCACAAAATATGTAACATTTTGTTAGCTAAAGTGCAACGAAAATACAGCACAAAAATTACATTTAAAAAAGTCACCTAAAAAAAAATTACCATTAAAACTTTTAATCTTCTTTTAATTTAAAAGTTGCATTAAAGTGACTCCAAGAAAATGCAGAATAATAATAAAAAATAATTGAAAAATAATAATATTAAATTACAATTTCATTTTTTGCACTAAAGCTTTTAAAAAAATTTAAGTTTTTTTTTTCACTTTCTGTAGTACATTAAAAAAGAATCGAATACTCTTTTTATTTATCACTAAAATTTATCATTAAAATTGAGAAAAACTTTTTGGCAATAATTAGCTTATTGATTAAAAGAAAAGTTGACTAAATTGTAACTCAAAGCTGGTTGTAAATTTTTGAAACTCCTGAAACTTAAAAAAAAAAAAAAAAACAAACTATAGCTTATAAAATCAGCTGACGGAGTGACCTTGAGTAAAGAAGAGATTGTTATACTGGCGGCCACGAAGGAAAGGCGAGAGAAAATGAAAGATTACGTATTTTACAACCGCAGACAAAAATATACATTTTTTTCCGTAATGAATTACTAAGAAAAAAAAAATAATAATAATAATATATTTTTTAATCCTCGGATATTTCTGTAATATTTAGTTGGATTACAAAATACTTTCATTTAGAAAATGCTGTAATTTTTGTTTCAAGCTTTTCCAAATATTATTTAAAGAAAATTATAAGCAACAAAAATAAATATATATATTGACCTTAATAATTGTAGTTTGCGATTTTTTTTTTGTGATTATAATAATTTTATCTATATTGTAATGTTGATTTTTCAATTTAAAAAAAAAAATATTTTTTCCCTGCATCTGGAAAAGAAAAAGTTCTTTTTTCTACTTTTTCGTTTATTTAAGAAATAATTAAATTTTTAAGTTAAAAGTAATCAAATCGACGGCTATTATTAATAATTAAAAAAAAAAATTATTTGAAAAACCATCAACGTAATCAAGACGATAATTTCTTTTTTTTATAGTTAAGAAAAAAAATAATTAAATTTTTTAGGTAAAAGATCTACATAATCAGGTTGATAAATTTGAAAAAAAATAAATTTATTTTATATTGAAAAATGATTTTAAAAATAATGACTTTGCAATGCATTCTTATCGTTTTTTTTTGTATCCAACAAATAAAATGTGTTCGAGAAAGTTTATTTTATATCTTTTTTTTTCGCATCTCAACCGACAAGTTGTAAAAAAAAAACATCCTATATCAACAATTTGCCGACTTGTTGTTATCAAAATTCAACCTAAATAATATAGTGAAAGATTTTTCGTTGATATTCAAAATAATTTTTAGGATTCATAGCTAAATATACAACTAATGTAATTGTGGGTTATGCGTGACTTAAATAAAAAAAAATTTTAAGTCTATTGACACGCGACAAATTCTTTCGGTTAATGCAATCCTCACACATTCACCGATGCCTCAAGACATTTCATACTTGCATTACGAAACGTGTATTTACGATTGTTGTGAAACATAATATTCAGTTGACGAATTTTTTTTTGCCTATTACGGGCCAAAAAAAAAAAGGATATTTTTTCAGATTTTTATTACTTGTTTAAAGCTATGAAATCATTTTTTTCCATAACTTTTGAGTAAAAATAAATTTCGATTTAATTAAAAAAAAAAAAAATTTCCCTAATTTTCGTTCTAATTGAAGTAGTTTTTTTTTTCAATTTTATTTCAATTATTGGGCGAATTTTCAGCGTTTTACCTTCAAAATATCAGCATTTTTTTTTTTTAACATGACATGTTTTATTTTTCTTTCTTTTTTCCTACAAGAAACCAATAAGTTTCAAAATATGAAAATTTTTTTTTCTTAAATTAAAAAAAAAATAGGAATTATTCTGGGTCCACTCTCGAATTACGATGGAAATACTTGTTTTAAGTCCTAGATTTTATGGAAAAAATTTCCGAATTTTAAACCTCGTCGAAATGAATTTTTACTCAAAAGTTATGAAAAAAAGTTAAAAAAAGAAAAATCTGAAAAAATATCCTGTTTTTTGGACCAAAATATGCGAGAAAAAAAATTGAATTGACTTGGAATGCCCCATATATAAATATATATATATATATTTAATTCGTCTTTATGACACGTTCCGTCAAATTTCGCCCAAATTCCATCTCGTAACTATAATTTCTCTGAAATGTTAGATTTTCTCCCAAATTGCAAAATCGACATCGATTCAGCAATCTTTAAATAGATCTTTTATTATTATTATTATTACACAAACTCCCATCAAGAATCCTCAAAATGTCTCTTCCTTTATTACTATGATTATTATATTCATTTTTTAAAAGTCTATTTCAAGCCTAAAACTCTCAATTAATTCCCAATCATAGAATCACTAGATTCTCTTTTCTACCTAATTTTCGTAAGAGAACACATTTTCAAAAATGTCAAATTAACGAAAAATCTGGTTGAGTCATTCTCAATTTCCGAGAGAAACCTTCAAAAAAATGTTCAAAATATATAAACTCTGCATAGATATGTATATATATATTTAATTCGTCTTTTATAACACGCTCTATCAATCGAATATCTCGCCCTATTTCCATCTCGTTCTATTTCCTAATTCCCATGGTTACAATATCCCTTTTCTTTCCCTCTACCGAGTTGATTTGTCAGCAGTGGTCACGGCAATATATAGCACAAGTGCCAGACTAGACAGCAGCAGCAGCAGCAACCAGCAGCAGCAGCAGCAGTAACAGCAGCAGTTATTAGCAAGTATAGTAAAAAAAAAAAAAAGGACACGAAAAAAATATTCCATTACAACGAATCTACTCACTTTTGGCTGTTGGCGACAATCGCCTGCCGGCAAAGGCTCAGCATGACGTGATTATGTTATATATATTCTCTTTTAGAATATTTGTCGATTAAATACCCTCGCTCTTTTAATATATGTATATTTTTTAAAATAATTTCTTCTTCTTCTTTTTTTCACTTTTATACAGGTAGTTTATACAACGATCGGTTTTTTGCGATTATGATTGTTTTTTTTTTCGTTTTGCTTTTTTACTTCTTTTTTTTTTTTTCTTTTGTTTTTGATGCCTTTAGGCAAAAAAATGTGAAACGTGCGAACGGTCACGTCCTCGATTAACTCGGTCGAACGAAACGATCGTCTCGTTTAGGCGAACCAGCGGATACGACGGCCACCATCGAACTAATGGTGGATTTTGTTCGCTGCTGTTAGGTCTTTACTGCGCCTGGATTTTGCCGATGGTTCCCAGCGGCCGCGTCTCTATTTCTCTCTCTCTCTCTCTCTCTCTCTGGTCGACGAATAAGAGTTTTAGTGTCGGGCGCCCGCGCATTCGATTTCGTAGCGACGCTACTGACTCTGTGACCAAGGAGAAGGTAAACGCGCTGCTGCCGAACGGTAGCCAACAGCAATACCACGAAATTCTGCCTCTAGTTTTGGCTGCTATGACTTCGTTTCGAGGATTTCGAGAGTTTTTTTTACTCTGATGGTAATTCAGAAACCTACGCGGTTCTTTTTAAATTTTAAATGGAATTAGCGATTTAAAAAAAAATTCAATTATGAAAAACGATTGATCTATCGATTTTTTTTCCAAATGAGTAAAGAAATAAAATTGACTTGACGATTTTTTTTTCGAATAAAGGAACAGACGTGGTTTACCGATTTTTTTTTCAAATAAATAAATTGTTAAAACAATTACCGATTATTTTTTTACAAAAATATTTCGTTCGGAGTAATGTTACTCTGATGGTAATTAAGGAACCTGCTCGGTTTTCAAAATTTTTAAATTTGAATCAGCGATTTTTTTTCTTAAATGAAAAAAATTGTGTTATCGATTTTTTTTAAATGAAAAAAATTGTGTTACCGATTTTTTAAATGAAAAAATTGTATTACCGATTTTATCTAAATGAAAAAAAAAAAGTTTGACGATTTTTTTTTTCTTCGAAGAGACTTCGTTTCGAGTTGTTTTACTCTCATGGTAATTAAGGAATCTGCTCGGTTTTTAAATCTTGGACATTTGAATTTTTGATCATATCGGTAATTAAAGATACTTTTCGCCTTAGGAACAAAAATTTTAAACTTTTTTTAAAAATAAATTACGAAAATCCGTTGGTTTGGCGGTTTTTTTTCGAAAAATTGATATAAATTCATTTAAATTAATTTTGTTAATTGAAAAAAAATTTCAAATGGGCAGAAAAAAAAACAAATATCTATAAAAATTTGTATTTTTTTGTCCACTTCAATTAACGAACTAATTTATCATCTTTTTCATTTTAAATGAAATTATAGTTGCATTTTGAAATTTCAAAAAAAAATCTTTTTTCTACAATTTTTTTTTTTTTCAAATTTTACAAAATTTACAGTGATACGTATAACAATCACAAAAAGTGAGCATGAAAATAAAAATTCGTATGATACTGCAGTTTATTCACTGTTTTTTTACTACTTAAATATTCGATTTTAATGCTGCCAATATAATTTTAAAAAAATTAACTTATCGCTTTGAAACACAAAACTCTCCATGCAGCACCAATTTTTTTTTTTCGTCAAAATGAAGTAGTCATACTTGACAATATATTCAAAATTTTGAGCGTTTACTTATGAGCTGCGAGGCATAAATTGGAATCTAGTTGACCGGCGTCCGAGAATCAAGCGTGGGCGTCGTCTCAGAGTGTCATTTATTTTTAGAAATAACTTGTTGCGTAATGGGAGCTTTGACTTGACAAAACAATATACATACCTTATTTTCTGTCGTTTCCAGTGGCCTTGCGCTTTTTTTTTGTAAGACATAAAACACATTTATATAAGTTTAAAAAAAAAGTTAAACATTCGATTTAAAATTCAAATGGTGGGTCGAAAAAAAGTGGTAAATTTGACGTAAAATGCCTGATGTGTAAAAAAGAAGCAGCGGATTTCGAAAAAAAAAACCTTGTAATAGAATTTATAAAATAATTTATAATTCTTCCTTATTTTTAATTGAAAAAAAATGTCTTCTTTACTGGTTCATTGAATTTATTGTGTATGTACAAAATGCTCGAAAGCCTTTCGAATTATTAGCTCATTATCGTGGCGTCGATTTTGCTTGTCCCTCTGAAAATCTTCTGAGTTTCGCCTGTTTTTTTTCTTTTCTGTTTTATCATTTAATTCGAGCAAAGATTTCCGCGCTGAGAAAATTCATAAAAAAAACAGCTCCGCTCGTCATCACACTTAATACCAAAATGTTCCGTCAATGATTCAATCGGAATTCTGCAAAAAAAAAAATTAGCTGTTTCAAATATATATATATATATATGCATATATATATATATTTTTTGGAATTCAAGATATGCTGCTTTTCTCTCGTTTAAAAAAATTCCCGCGTCAAGCTGTTTTTCTCCAGCGACGATTTTTCCATCGCCGATTTACATTTTGCAAATGTTTTTCTTTGTTTTTTGCGGATATTTTCGTTGTGAGAAAAAAGGTCTAACGAACAAATGGACTGATTAAAAGACAGGCAATTAGAGTAGCATAAATATAGATCTACTCTTTAATTTAATTTAATTTAATTTAAAAAAAAAGAAAAAAAAAACGATGAAAAATCGGAATTTTTAAGAATCATAAATTCTTAATGTCGTTTTCCGTAAACACGAGGAAAATTGTGGAGCGATTTGTTTCTTTAGCGCGAAAAAAGATAAACGACGAAAATGAAGGTATAGCAGAGAAATCGTTGAGCGCAATTCAATTGTCTTCCTGCTGCATTTGTAATTCGCGCAACAATTGTGCTCGCTGTTTTTCAAGCTCGTCCTCGGAAAGTTCGTGATGCTCGCCGTTGTCGTTGACCGAACCTTCGCTATGACCCGAAGGACGCCGATGTTTTTCCTCCTTTTTTCTTCGTTCGGGCGAATCCTCCGACGACGGGAGTCTCGAGTGTGATCGCTGCACAAAACAAAATTGAAATTATCAAAAATTAAGGGGAGGAAGATTTAAGTTTCGATCTCTCACGAAAATGTGCCTCGGTCAGTAAAAAAAAAAAAAAAAAACTGTAATCCATTTTTTTCTCGATCACTTTTGGATTTCTCGGATAAAATTCGAGAACAGTGATTTATTTTAGTTCACACATGGGTTCCATGCTAACTCGATAGCAGCCCTCTTGACTCTTCGCTGTTGTTATTATTCTTTTTAATATTATCATTTTTTTAAAAGATATTCACCAGAGTGAATGGAGTATGTTTATTATTTTCGATTCTGACGTCATTCTTTTGGATGACTCACGGATTTTTCAAAATTTTCTCGCCAGCCTCCGAATTTCTCCTTCTTCGATACGATTAATTATTTCTTTTTAAATCATTCACCTGAGTGAATTGAGTATGCTCAATTTTTTAAAACATTTTTAACGCTATTTTTGGGTAATTTAGATTCTTTTTTTGTGAACAATTCGCATGAATGAATTTGATAATTTTGGCGATATTTTGTGGTGGGATTTTTTTTTTCCTGGGATATTTTAGGCGGGACATTATAGAAGTTTCATTTTCCTTTTTTACTACAAAAAAATTATGCCTAAAAAATGAAACTCCTATAAATTATTATAGCGGATCTAGGATGTTTTTTATCACATGATCAGAACATTGTTACGAAACAATCCCATGAGACATTTTTTATACGACTTTTTTTTATTTACCGATAAAAGAAAACAGAACATACGTTTTTTTTTAACTACGAATTGATAGAGCCTTAAATTGATAGAAAATGAATTTCGGTCAAATCTGAAATATAGTTTCATTCGCCATATTACTTACCGAGTGACTGCGGCCTCTCTTTTTTTTGTTCTTCTTTCGCTTCGATTTGCGGCAATCGGACTCCGAACTATCGGATTTACTCGGTACGCTAGGCGATCGCGATTTGTGTCGCTTTTTCTTCCCTTTTTCACTACCCTCCGATTCCTAAAAAAAAGAAAAACAAAATTTATTTAAGGATATTACAGTAATAGAACCGTTTTAAACGCAAGATTCTGTTTTTTTACAATTGAATTATTGCTTAAATTTAAAATACAAGCCTGCAAAGTAGAACCTTGCAAATTGCTTCCTCATTATTTTAGAATTTTTAAAAAGGTTTACATGTATGCAAAGTAGAACTTTGCAAATTGTTTCCTTTACAAAGCTTCCACTATGAGGAAGTACGTTTATCTACTTCGGCTTTCTCATAGAGGAAGCTTTGTACAAAAAACAATTTGCAAAGTTCTACTTTGCATACATGCAAACATTTAAAACAGATGTAAAATAATGGAATTTATCGTCATTTTTACCGATTCACGAATTTTCTTTATCACAAGAATTGAATTTTTTAAGTATTTTCTTGGTTTTTTAGACAAATATTATTAAATATAAAAATATTCAATATATTATTGTGGTAGTGCGCAAATGAGATTTTTCAAAAAATAAAAAATATAATAAAATTCGAACCACTCGAGCGATTTGTGCCAAATTTGAATTAAAACCTTGTTTTATCATAGTCTAGAAGCAAAACAAATTTAAGCCCGATATCTTGCAATTTGAGCGAGTGAATGCTCGAACGACATTTTTCAAAAGTTAAAAAACGTTATAAAATTTGAACCGCTCGACCGATTTGCGTAAAATTTATACACAGACCTAGTTCTAGGACAATCCTAAAACATGTGTGCCAAATTTTGATTGAAATCTGTCTAAAAAAGTCGAACATTTTCCTTTTCGCGACAGGAATGTTTTGCTTTTTTTTGGAATAAAATCGAAATTTATCAACATAGCGACCGTTCCTTAAAAGAAATTCATCTTCGATACTCAAGAATTGTGAAATCACGTGGTAAACTGCAGCCGGTCATCCCAGAATTTAGAAAAGTTGGAAGTATTTACGGACATTTAAAAGAAAAATTAAAATTGCAATAAAATTTGAACCACTCTATCGATTCTCGTCAAACTTGGCACCAATCATGATTTACTGTCAGTTCGTTTGTGTTCAAAATTTCAGCCTGATATATATTGTAATTTACAAAAGATATAGCGTGAAAACGATTTTTTTTTAATTTTCAAAATGCTATAAAGTTCGAATTTTTGAACCGATTCGCGTCAACTGCAATCCTAAAAGTCGTTGTATAATAGACTACTTGCGTACCAAATTTGAGGAAAATACATGAAAAATTACGGCAGTTATCGTGCTAACAAGGCAATTTGCACGTAAACACACATACAGACATTTCATGGAAATCACTTTTCTCAACGTTTTGGACCATTCTGAGTATGCTGACATGAAAATCTCGAAAAAAAAATGTTCACGAAAACAAAGCTTCCTCTATGAGAAAGCAAAATCTAAACATTTTCCATAAAATCCGTTATTTTAGTTGCCCTTTTAACCTCATTTTTAAATTAAAAAAAAAGTAATAGTAACTATTTAACAAAATTAATGAATCAATTAAATTTACTATTTTATAGAATAGAAAAAAAAAATGATTAAATAATACTACTCACACTATGAGAACGCGAGCGTGATTTTCTTTTCGTTTTCTTCGTTTTTTTCTTTTTGCTGCGTATATGATGATGACTGCAGCTCTCTTCGAGTTCATGTTGATATTCCTTAAATATTCTCACTCTCTCGCTCTCGAGTGTGATAGCTTTAAAATCGGCTTCCTCTTCGATTTTGGCTCGCGCTTCGTCCCACGACATTTGATAATCGACTTCAAGATTTTTCAATAAATTCTTAAAGCCCGTCTCGAGTTTCTTAAACTTGCGTGTCTCCTCTTTGACTCTCTCTTTTTCGCGTGCCTCAGCTTTTTCCAGCAACAAATTGTACGTCAATTTAACGTTACCAGCGTCGAGTGTCGCGGATTTACGATCCTCGCACACAACAGTCGCAAATTCCTCGAAAGTCGTGTTAACCTGAACCTCGAAATTTTTGTCCTTCAATATCTCGCGTATTATCTTCTTCTCGTCGTGGAAACGCGATTTTAGATCCTCGACGTAAAATTTAAATAGATCGAGGGGCGTTGAACCTGGCTGACCGAGCATAGCCGAAAAACGAAGATCCGCCGAAAGCATCGGATAAAGTTCGACCCACAGTGACATTGATGTCAATTTTCCCTGCTCGTGCAACTCGTCCAAAAGACTCTGAAAATAGATTTTTTTGCCATTCTGTATCAATTTTTTTTTTCATGAATTTTTGCAAATAGTTAAAAAATGGGAATCTATCTGAAACACTGTCAAAATAAAATAAAAACGATTTTATGCAAATTTGTATTCAAATTTTTTTACCTTATACCAATTTTTTGGTTACAAAAAAATTAATTCATTCTCTGTAAATATTGCAATATTTTTCTCTTCAACATTGCAAATTTTCGTATTTCAAAATGACAAATATTTAACGTTAAAAAAACTCGTCGAAAGCGTGTAAATTTGTAAATGACAAAATTTTGTTTAAATTATGAGAAATATATTGTAAAAATAAACAAAAATATTGTTTAAAAAAAAAAAAATTTCGTTAACGAATAAAAGAAAAGGGTTTTGCAATTTTTTCAAGCGTTCCATTTTACAAATTTGGCGATGTTTCGTAAAATCGTTTTAAACCATTTGAAGCATTAGAATAATTTTCTAAACAATATTTCGCTTACAGGCTTAATTTTTCGTCAATTTGGTTTTATTGAGATTCCAAGAAATTTTTTAATGGTTTCAAACATTGCAAAAAAAAAAAAAAAAAAAAAGTATTGTTAAATGATTTCTTATTACTTACGATAAAGCCGTCGCGATTCTTTCGCTCTTGTCGCTTCCTTCTCTTCTTCTCTCGCTCTTTTTCCTCCTCCTCGTCCTTCTCCAATTGTCGAATATGATTTTCAAAAACGAGAAGTGCGTCTTCCTTGTCCATTTCGAGAAGATCGGCGTCTTCGGCAAAAGACGAGTGCTGCAATAACAGCGCCTGCGCTTCTTGCCAAGTCGTCCGATAAGTCACTTCCGTTATTGTATCCAAAACCTAAAAAAAACACAAAAAAAAAAAAAAAAAAAGTAAAATATTTTAATAATCTTAATTCGGATATTTAAACGAAAAATCTGATTGATATTTTCATTTTATTTTAATGAACCAGGAACAAAAAAAGGCGTTCATTTAGTTGACTTAAAATAAATCATTTGTTTCTCAATTTTTTTTCAAAAAATAAAATAAAATTTTTTACCTGTGCGAGCCTCTTCGTATTTCTTTTCTTCAGTTGCTTAGATTCCTCCTTCTCGCGCTTAGCTAGATTAAATATAACATCCTCGTAGATGTCCCGACGATCCGAGTCACCGACTGAACGCCAAACTTCAAGATTTCCGTACATTTCCTCGCACTTGTAATACTTAGTTGTACTCGTCATTCTCTCATGATCGAGTAGAAATTGTTCCAAGTCTTCTTTAGCTTTTTTAAGCCTAACACAACATTTAAGTATAAAAATAAGTAAAATTGGGAGTAGAATATATTTTTTAACTTGTTTAATGAGTTTGAAAAAATAAAAAATTAAAATTAAAACTCTCGTAAAAAAAACATTTAACAAATTGTCCCAAGTCTTAGGAGCTTTTACATTTTTTATTTACTTTTTAAACGCAAATAAAAATTTGAAAAAGATTTTTCGAATTGTTTTTTTGAGAAGTATTTTAGAGATTTTTTTTGGAAAAAAATAAACAAACGTCCACGTTTTTGTAAAAACAATTTGTGTTTCATCGAAATTTAATTTAATTTTTTAACGGTTAAATAATGAAAATACAAATTGTACCTGAGTCGTTCCTGTTCCCGTTCTTCTTTGAGCCTTTGTGTTTTGTAAGCATTGAATGCTTGTTTTCTTTCATTGAGCTTCTTCATCGACGGATAACGCGAGTCATTCTGTATCATTTTTACGGCCTGTTCCCACGTGGCGTTCGAAGGAACGTCACGTTCTTTCAGTAATTCTTTAAATGCCTCGATTGCCTCCTTTTTATCTTTGAATTGCATCTTTGGCTCGGGTGTGCTAGTTCGGCTACCGTTTGCCGATCCCTTTGCCGAATTGCTGTCGTCGTCGGCTTTCGTCGGCGGCGTTGGTATATTAATCGCCGCTAAAGTTGCAGCCATCGCCTGTTCAATCGCAGATTTTGCACCTAATTCCGGTGTTGCCGTTTGGGGAATCACGGCGCTCAGATTCGGCGATAGATGCTGAATAGATGCGGCATTTGCTCCACTATCGAACAAATTTAACAAAGAAATATTTAATGAGCACGTTTTGTTTTCATTGTATTGGGTGAATTTTTTTTTACTATTTAAGGATAGGCAGGATTTTCGTGAAATTTTAATTTGCACATTTCACAATTTATTTATTTATTTTTTTTTCAGAGGCGATGCGATCTTTGACGACATTTTTAATCTTGAAATTTGAAAAAACCATCATTTTTTTATAATTGCTAAAAAAGATTTAAATTCTCTTTTTTTCTTTTTGTAAATTTTCGTCTTGGCCGCTTCAGAATATTTCCAGAAGGGTTGACACACGACTTTTGAGGACAATTTTGAGATCGGAAAATAATTTTTTGTAGTTATATGTGATATTTTGAAGTTTTTCTGGAATTTTTTGTTAGTAAATAACATTTAACATTTTGAAGAATTTTTTACGAACAAAATTTCTTTGTTTCTGTGTAAAAATAATTTTTAAGTGAGATTTAAAAAATATTTTGTTGCAAAAAAGAGTCGAGCTATTTAAAAAAATATATATACATATATTTCTTTTTTAAAGTAAAGAAGCTGCGGATTAAAGTGTTAAATTAGTAGAAAAAAAAGAAAAAAATCTTACGTGTTAGTAGCACTTCCGACAGCAGCAGCAGCTGCAGCAGCTGCTTCTTCAGCAATGATTCTATTCTTAAGTTCCTCGAGCTCGCTCGGTATCGTCCATCTCGATTCTTTCGTACTAACATTGTGATAATAAACCTTTCCATTCTCAGACTTGTATTCCTTCCACGGGCATTGCGAGAGAAGCAATTCGCTTGGTGTTTTCAGCTCGTCGGGCTTTTCCCAAAGCGATTGTTTGGACGCTGCGTTATAATAATAAGTTCGACCATCCGGAGCTTTGTGTTCGGTCCATTCGGATTTTTTTGAGTCTGAGGATGCCGAAGAATCGGCAACGGATGCCTCACCGGCTGATGGAGCTGGTGGAGGAACAATTGGCGCTGCTATTTGCGGTGGTGCAGCTGCAAATAATTCATTTAAACGTTTTTCCCTAAATTAATGATTTCGTCATTTAAGCTTTTTTTTAATTGTCTAAATGTTCGATTTTTACATTGCTGACTTTTCTATGGTTTCTATAAACATCTTTGTGAATTATGATAATTTTTTTTTTCAGTAAAATCGAAAAAAAAAATTAATACTATTGCATTGACTGCATTTTCTTTTTTTTTTAAATAATGCAACTGCTAAAAGTTCATTAAAAATGTAGATTTTTTATTATTTTTATTTTTTATGCCACTTTTCCCTCCATAATTAAAAAAATAATGTGTACCTTAAATATTTGGGATTTAAAGAATCTGAATAAAATTTGAAGTAATAAAATCTGGCTAATTATGAGAAATGTTTGAGAATTGGATATTTAAAAAAAGTGGCTGTTTTGATAGAAGAGAATGCCTTATTATTTATATAAATATAACTTTACATTTTAAGATTTCAGTTGTACCATCAACATGGACAAGAAACTTGAGAACACATTTACAAAATTGTAAAACCATGTTTATAAAAAAAGCTTGTTTAAGATTTTTAACATATTTTGTTCAAAAGAATCAAGTTTTTTTTAAGGATAAAATCCCAATTTAACCTCCTTAGAAGAATATTCATATTTATAAAGAAAGCGTTTATAGTTTAGATTGTGAACCAAAAATTTCAAGTTTTTAAAAACATGTTAAATGTCATAAGAAGAAAACATCAAGAATCTGAATTTTTTGTAAGTAAAATTGTCATTTTACCGTCTGAATATTTGTTTAACAAAACATTCTTTAGAAACTTGAACAAGTTTTTTTTCAATACAATTTTATAGTTTGTTCACTCTTAAATTAATACTAAAATGTTGAAATGAAAAAAAAAAACAAAAAAAAAGTTTACAGAATTAAATGAACAAAAGTTATATATTTACTGAATTCGTTCAAGAACAAAAAAAATAAAATTCTAAAATTTATTTTTAAAAAATTTGTATTTAATAGAAATTTAAATTAAATTTTTTTTTCAATAACTTCAAATAAAATCAATTTTTTTTATCTATAAATAAAGTAAATTTAATTTTTCATTTCAATTAATTCGATAATTTTCTTTTTTCTTCCAATAAATTCTGTAAATTGAATGTTTTTTTCAAAACAAAAAACTTGAACAAAAGAATTTGTGTGAGTTTTCAAAAAATATTTTATCATACAAAGAATTTTGTAAGTATTTAAAAGACAAAATTAGTGTATTCTAAACATGTTTAAAATCTTTTACTTAATAGTACATTATTATTATATTGAAGCATATAACAAAAAAAAAAGTTTATATTCAAAATAATCGCTCTAATATTTGTATAACATATTTTAAACTTCCGATCCAAAAATAGTAATTTTTTTTTTATAAATTTAAAATCACACTGTTTTCAAGCGACAAAATTTATTCAATTTTTAAAAATAATAATAAGTAAAAAAAAAAGCTTGTTTACCAATAACTCCAGCTTCCGGAGGCGGCGCTGCAGAAATTGGGAAGCCAAATCCGGGTGGTGGAATAGAAAATTGTGGAGGCATTATTCCAGGGGGTCCAGGTGGAATTCCCGGAGGAGGAATAAACGGTGCGGTTGGTATCATTGGTGGAGCAAATCCTGGTGGAATATTTGGTGCCGTCGGTGGAAATCCTGGAACTGCTGGTGACGGAATTCCATCGTTGGATGCCTAAAATTTAAAAAAAATTTAAAAATAACGCTACGTAGCATTTTTAAAAAAATCGGTATTTTTAGAATCGTTTTTATTCGATTTATTATTTGATGAATTTTTGGGTTTAATTTGACGCGCGTCGTACCGGATTTTCCAAAAAGTGAGGTTATGTTCACATTAAACCCAATAATCTACGATTTTACGGCTGAAAATTTGTAATACGAATGACGAAAAGATAACTCACCATTATTCCGATTAATACAACAACTCACTGATCCATAAAAACATCGATGAACAACTATATTTTTCGTTAATAACGAAACCTAATCACACTCGATTGTCGGTCGACCGGTTGTTGTCATCAGCACCGCGAATCCGCGATATTTCGCTGATGGCTCTCAAAAACAACTCCCGTTTCGAAAAACATTGTCCCTGAATTTCTATTCGTCGAAACGCTGCCCGATCATATCGATCCGAATATCCTATTTTGTTATTCATTACTAATATATATATTTTATTTGTTATTTTTTGTTTTTTGGAAATTTGAATTATTGAAACAAAAAATTACGATTGCAATTGCATTGGAAATGTATTCTTAAAAACTATCTTGCAGATGGCAATTTTTCTTTTTTATGTTTCAAGGAGATTCTTAAGAACGAAACCTTAATGGCAACTTTTTAAATTATCTTAAGGATATTTTTACGAACCATGTAGCAGCTTTTTAAATATTATTGTAAGGATATTCTTATAACAACGACCTTAATAACATATTTTTTATATCATTTTAGGATATCCTTAAGAAGACTCTTAAGATCGCAACTTTTTTATATTATTTTAAGAATATCCTTAAGAACAATCTTAAAAGATTTCAACTATCTTATATTATCTTAAGGATATCCTTAATAAAAATTTTAAAGTGGAAACTTTTTAAAAATTCTCTTAAGGATATCCTTGAAAACAATCTTAAGATGGCAGCTTTTTGATGTTATCTTAAGAACAACTTTAACGTGGCAACTTTTTTATATTATCTTAAAGGATATCCTTAAAAACAATCTTAAGATGGCAGCTTTTTGATATCATCTTAAGAATATCCTTAAGAACAATCTTAAGATCACAGCTTTTTGATATTATCTTAAGGATATCCTCAAAATCAATCTTAAGATGGAAACTTTTTTTATATCAGGATATTCTTTAAAATAATCTCAAGATGGCAGCTTTTTGATATTATTTTAAGAACATCTTTAAGAACAATCTTAATAGATGGCCACTATCTTATATTATCTTAAGGATATCCTTATTAAGAACACCCTTAGGAGCAATTTTAAAGTGGCAACTTTTTAAAATTATCTTAAGGATATCCTTGAAAACAATCTTAAGATGGCATTTTTATATTATCTTAAAGGACATCCTTGAGAACAATTTTAAAGTGGCAACTTTTTAAAATTATCTTAAGGATATCCTTGAAAACAATCTTAAAATGTCAGCTGTTTGATATTATCTTACGAACATCGTTAAGAACAATCTTAAGATGGCAGCTTTTTGATATTATTTTAAGAACAATATCTTATGTTGGCAACTTTAAAAAATATTATCCTACATTCTTCGGATCGATTACAACCTTAAGATAACATTTCCATTTTTCAAAATGTGCTTCTCAGAATTATTTTTCACGTTTTTTAAACATTGTTATTGAAAACACGAAAAAAATAAATAAATCATCATCACAAAGCATTTTCTGAAGAAAAACTCATACACGCTCTTGCCGCATTGCGGTAATGTGACGGTCATATAACGGTAACAAATCCGAAATAAGACTGTTTGTTAAAAATGTTATTCTCTGCACTCAGCAAAACTTGAATTGTTATCAAAATTAAACCAGTTTCAAAAAATTGGAAGCTAATAACGAAGCAATCTGTAAATTTGTACTTTATTTTTTAAATATCGTATTAAGGCGTTTTCATGTATAAATTGCAGTTTCATAAACTTGCGATTATATCTCCATATGAGCGTACCTCACAAATCTTTAACTTTCATGTAACTTGACTGCGGAACGCGATAGTAATTAACAGAGCGAATATTTGTATTATATGTAATAAAAATATTTCGCCGCCGTCGTGTCAAAAGGGCCGTCAAGTCCGGAAATTTCAAAGTCCCCGAAGGAACCCTCCGAACGATAATCTTATCGTTTTAAATATTCTGTTTGAAATTTGTTAAAAGTCACAGTAATTATAAACGAAAATTTAGAATTATATTGTGACTAACTATACTGCTGGAAATTGTAGAGCTAGTATTGTTTATAAATAAACCATTGAAACGTAATAGTTGAGTTTTCATTTTTTTTTTTTTATTTATTACAATAAAAATCGGTGGCCACGAACAATGTTTACTTCTTGGACTTTTTCGATTCCTTGGCGGCGGCGACCTTAGTCACGTCGTCGGGATTCTCAGCGGCGTCCTTGACTCTCTTGGCTCGGATTCCGACGAGTCTCGCGTCGGCTCGCGCCTTTCTCAACGCGGTGTAAGCCGAGAATTTCTTCTCGTCCTCGGTGATAACGCGGGCCTTTGCCTTGGCCGGAGCCTGGTGACGAATTGGCATCACTTGTCCCTTGATCTGAGTTGCGACCTTGCGTTCCTCCTCAGTCGCGTCTCCCTTCTTCGGCTATAAACAGAAAAAAGAATTAATTATTTTTTCAACTAAGGATTAATCTGAGAAATAATGAAAAAAAAATATTGTCTTATATTACAGAATTATATTGTATTTTTAGGCAAAAAAGCGTATACTTTTTTTTCTAATTCATTCAAATAATCCAGAAAAAATCTCAGATACAAATACAAAAACAGAAACGATTTTCTAAAAAAAAAAATAAATAAATAAAAAAACCGGATTTTTTGGTCTGCTTTCGTTGTTTTTGAGAATTAAAAAATTGACCAACAATTTTTTCCGTTTTTTTTTTAAACATTCTGTAAACGATAACGATACTCAAGTTATCATTGTAATTTACAAAAAGCAAAGGGTTTTTGGCGCATAAAAATCTTCTTCGACATGATTAAACAATTAAGATGAATGCTGTTGAAATTTCTTCATTATCTATCAACGTTAATTAAATTCGTAGTCCCAAAATAATAATAATAAAATGCAAAGAGCAGAAAGTGCGATAAATATTGCAAAAGCACCTTCTTCTCGTTGATTGGGAAGAGAATCAACTTGGCTCTGTACTCCTTGAGACGTTGAGCGTTTGTCTGAAGAGCCTCGACAGACTTGTTGCGCCTTCTGGAGTCAACAGCGATTCCGATAGTCTTGGCGAATCTCTTGTTGAGACCTCCGGCTTTGAGCTCCTCCAGAGTGAATCCTCTGCCGGCACGTACTTTCGTGTGGTAACGGAATGTGGGGCAGTGGACAATTGGTCTCAGAAGATTCACGGGCCTTTAATTTTTTTAATTAAAAAAAAGAAATGTTAACTTTCTATAGATTAATTTTTTAATTACTTTTGAGGAGCCTTAAGAAACGCTGCTCTTTAAACAGTAATAGAAAAAAAAAGGAACGCAATTTTTTTTTTTACCACGATCAAACTCTCGTCCTTTATTTCAGAGATCAACCATCTGTGGATCTATGATTGATCTCTCGAATAATCTCGTCTTCTATGAACGGAGAATTTATTTCGTTGTCTTTCGTTTCGGTCTAGTCATTTTTAATAGAAATTTAAACTGAATTTTTACCCAATTTTTTCAAGTAAAATGATTTTGTTTTCAATAATTTCAAATAAATTCAAATTTTCTTTCCTTGTAGATGAAGCTTTGTTTTCATGAACTTTTTTTTTTCGAGATTGTCATGTCAGGATACTGAGAATGATTGAAAACGCCGATAAGAGCGGTTTAGAAAAAAATGTCCGTATGTGTGTGCGTGTGTGTGTCCAGGCACAGAAAGTTCAATCGTCCATAACTCACGAACGGCACAACGTATCGAGCTCAAATTTGGCACGCGAGTAGTAACTCCTCTTTAATTGGTATGATTTTTAACAAAATGTATGCGTATGTAGGTTTTATAGAATTTTTAATTTAGAAAAAAAAAAAAAATTGTGTGATTGCTCTAACTTTCGTAAAAATTCGACAATTTAGCTAAATAATTCTTCGTAACTGAAGACACGTTTCGTATTGAATTTCGACGAAATCCGTAAAGCGGTTCGAATTTCATAACATACCGAATTTATGAGGAAGATTATTTATAAATTTTCCTTGTAAACGAAATCTTTATCAATTTTGGCATCAGTTTATCAATTTTCCTCATAGAGGAAGCTTTGCAAAAAAAGAAAAATGCTCAAAGTTCTTCTTTACAACTTTTACAATTTTAACAAATTCTATATGAAAAAGCAATCTGCAAAGTTCCACTTTGCAACTATTTCTGTAAATCTACTAAATTCAATTTGTTTTTTTAATGAATTAAAAAAATTCAATTATTTTTCTCAATAATATCAATAAATTGAATGTAAACAGTTTATTTAGTACCAACTATTTGTACATCACAAACTACATGAATATATGCTAGTTGAGTTTTGTTAATAAAAAGTTTAATGAATTTCATAAACAGAACAAAATTCAATGTATTTCATAAACAGCTTCTGTAGAAAAAAAAAAAAGAGTCTGACATATATATAGTTATTTTTTGTCCTTTTTACTTAAGAACACAAATTGCTCACCTTGGCGCAACTGCACGCGCTTTCTTAACACGATTGGTTTTACGGCGATATTTGCGGGCTGGCTGATTGAACCAGGTTTTCACAAAACGTTGCCAATCTTTGTGGAAATGCCCATTCGGGATCATGTTGTTACGCTTACCCATCTTGGAGCTGCAAAATTGAAAAATTGCAAAGTCAATCGATCAATTTTCGTTAATTCGTTTTCATATATATATATATTTTTTTTTCAAAAATCACTAAAAAAAAACGATCACTGTCACGAATCAAAACAGGACAAGTTTTTATTCAACAAATTCAAATTGAATTCTTTTTTTTCAATTTTTCGTAAATTTAATTTGTTTTCATTTTTTTTTTTTTTTTTTTTTTTCAGAAATCACTTAAAAAAACGATCAGTCACGAATCGAAACCGGACAAATGAATTTTTACGATTCCCGTAGATTGGACATAAAAATAAAACGAAAAGATGATTGAAACAAAAACAATAAAAGAGCTTAAAAAGAAAAATGATATCAGAGTCATTTTGCTAAAAGACGCTCTTTTTTTTTTTAAACGACGAAAAAACGAACTTTTCGTTCGATCTTTTTATTCACTGTTTTTGTGAACATAGTTGAAATAATTTAACGTGAAAAATTTCACTTATTTGCGATACGACAGACGAGATCAGAGTGTTCCATATAACCTCTTTCACATCACACGTCACGTCAATTTACGATGGACCTTTTTATTTTTCATAACTACAAAAAATGATATGTAATCCGGTGTATTACGGGAATCGTAAAAATGATTAATCGTTTTGATTTACGAATATTAACAACGATTTTGTAGATTCGCGACGATTAAAAATCGGGTTAAATCCCTCACCAGCTTGTTTATTCGATGCACACCGGAAAAAGAGCTTACAGGGAGAAACGGAAGTCGCTCGTTTGAATCTCATCTCGTGTCTCTCTCCGTCTTCAATTGTTTTGGCGCCAAATTCAAAATTCACTGGCAACATTTTTTCCTTCGGGACTTTTTGTCGCTATAATTTCAAAATATATAGTTAACAATTAATTAATTATAAATATCGTGGTTAATTTTATAAACTGGCGGCCTTACTTTTAAGAATTAAAAGTCAGAAAATTATCTGACCATTATTACCGATGAAACACAATTTTTCGTGCGAAAGATGATATTTTTCTATTTTTAAATTAACCTTCAGACAAGCTGTTTAAAAATGTTATTATTTGATAGGAAATTAAATATGTGTTTTAGACATAATATTCGAATAATTTTCATGATCTTGCGCTTTTGCTTAGGATTAATTTATTTGTGAACTTAAAAAAAAAAAAAAACAATCCTTTTGATTAAAGTAGTTTTTCCAATATGGCGGCGTCCAGGATTGCCGAATAATATTGCAAAATAGTGTGGTTGGAATCGGGTTTTAAAAAACACCCGGTTTTAATTATTAAAACAATGAAATACAATAATTTTAGCTCATTAAAGTTGTCAACAGCATTGTTAAGTCAACATTTGAACAAATGCAATTTTGTCAGATACGCGTCAACGGGTTTGGGATTATGGGTAAGTCCTTATATTATGTTATCACATCTTGTAAAATTATTTTCGTACTGTTTTATCGATGTTTTTTACGACGTAGATTTTTTTTTAAAAAACTATATTTCAAGTTTTATTAAACACATTTTTTTTAAATACCGGATAACATTTTTTGAATTCACGAAAAAGATTTTCATCATAATTTAAATATCTGAAAAAATGAAAAGATATACTGTTGGCGAAAATAATGATAAAAAATATTTGCATTACTTGCTTTGAATTTGGAAATGTTTCGAAATTAATTAAATTTATGTAGATGAATTAACGTTAAAAATATTTTCAACAATTTACTAAGCCAATAATTGCATTTTGATTTAAAAAAAAAGAAAATAAGATTGCATATTGGTTTTGCATCATTTTTGAATTTTTATAATGTTACTTCTACGAGCAAGTATATGTTGAACAATTTGGCTACAAAATCGATCAATTTTGGCTTCAAAATCAATGCTTCAAAAACAATTTTGAAGCCAAAATTGATTGTGATATAAAAATATAGAACATGCAAAAAAATTACAAAAATTCAAATTTCTAGAACATCTCAACTACATCAATTTTGCTTAAATTCAATAGCAAAGATCGCACTGCAATCCGATAAAGTTTTTGTCCTGATTTTCAGTCCAATAGCTGGAAATTCTTGCTCATTTAATCTTAAAATTTGTATTTTGAAATTTGAAATGTCAATCTTAAAAATTTGATAAAATCAATATGCTCAATATGCTGATGTAATAATGTTAACAAATTTTTTGAAGGGATTTTATTTATTTATTTCATTTAAAAAATTATAGGATATATATAAACAATGTATTATATTTTATTAATTCAAGGAGGACGAAATGAACAACGAGATCCGTCACAAGATAGAAGATTATTGGAAAGACAAAGTTTGTCAATTATCCAACAAAGAATTGTCCGATAGAAAAGATAAATTTTATGTTCTTTCCATGTTTCCCTATCCATCCGGATCTCTTCACATGGGTCATGTGAGAGTTTATGCGATAAGCGACGCTGTAGCTCGGTTTTACAGAATGAAGGGTGAGCAAACCATTCTTTTTTATTTGGATAATATTTTTGAAAATTACAAAAACACCTTTTTGTCTGATTTTAATTAAATTAGCATTTTTTTTTGTTTTTAACGTTTTTTAAATGTAATTTTTATTACAAATCTATTTATATTATATTATTTTTTTTGTTGTTATGTTCTTGTATGCATTTACATTGATATAAATATTTTCTTATTGAACGTTTTTAGATAATTCAAACATTTTTAGACTGGAATTTCCTTCAAAAATAAAAAAAACATGTGCAAATCACTAAAAAAGTTACATAATCATTTCTAACGTAATGCAAATTAATCTAATTATATTGAAGCATATATTTATAATCTATAAGCTAAAAATATGAACTGTAAACTATAAAAATAATTTAAAAAAAAATTTAAACACTAAAAAAATGTCTTTTTTTTCTGCATAGAATTTTGTTTTTCCTTCACTGGTGAAACATAAAAATGTAATATATTTCGACAAATTGTATAAAATGAATTTAGAGATATTTAATTTAATTTACAGGACACGATGTGATTCATCCGATGGGCTGGGACGCGTTTGGTTTGCCCGCGGAGAATGCCGCTCGCGAGAAAAAAGTCGATCCGGAAGAATGGACGAAAAACAATATAACTAATATGCGCGATCAGTTGAACAGAATGGGTTGCCTGTTTGATTGGGATCGCGAGATTACAACCTGCGATCCCGACTATTACAGGTGGACGCAAGAATTGTTTTTAAAATTGTACGAACGTGGTCTCGCCTACAGAAAAGAGGCTTTTGTTAATTGGGATCCCGTTGATTGCACGGTTCTCGCTGACGAACAGGTCGATGACGATAACAGATCGTGGCGATCAGGCGCTAAAGTCGAAAAAAAATTGTTGAATCAGTGGTTCGTAAGAACAACGGCTTTTGCAGAGTGAGTAACACGAATCTCGAGACATTCTCGAAAAAGTTCAAATTTTTGAGCACGCGTTTTTGTTTTTTAAGCAAAACGTGTGATTTATTTGTTTTTTTTCATTTTGTTTATTTTCGAAAAAGAAAAAAAAATCTAAAAGGAATGTAAAAATTTGTAGATACATTTTTTTCGCATGATTTTTTTACCTTTAAACAAAATTAAACACTTTTTTTGTACTGTCTTTTTTTTTCGAAAAAGAACAAAAAGATCCAGAATTTGTGAAAATGAATTCAGAAGTTTGTCAATTTAAAAAATATAATCCAAGAGAAAAAATGGATTTAAATATAATCCAAGATATAAATAAAGTAAATAAAATTAGGAAAATACATCGATTTCTTTCTGCGGTTTTTTTAAAATAAAGTTACACGCAAAAAATACACAAGAAAAATGATAAACAGTTTTATCTGACATTTTCACGACATACCTTTGACTTCTTCAGATCCGAATATAAAAAGTTGAATCGCATTTCTTTTTCAACATTGTTTTCTTGTATTCTTATTTCCCATAAATGGAACTCTTGCAATTTTTTCACTTTTGGATCTGGTGATTTTTCTAACTTTTTTTTTTAACCAAAGAAATGTATTTTTAGTACTTTTTTAATTGCAAAAAAAAATTGATAAACCTCAAAAATTAAATGACAAATTTAGCAGTTTTTAAAATCTATACTTCAAATGATATTTCTAACTTCTAACGATGTAAAAATAACAACATAAAAAAAGCACCAAAGCCGTTTAAAATACATCGATAATTTTTGTTCTTTACTGTCGTTTTCCTTACTTTATTGAAAAAAAATTTTAGGTACAATAAATGAGATTTATTTACAGATCTTTGTATCAAGGTCTGGACGATCCAAGCCTGAAGGATTGGCGGGACATAATAAAACTGCAAAAACACTGGATCGGCGAATGTACAGGAACGAATATAGAATTCGATCTTCTAAGCAATTCTCCCGAAAACCCAAAGAATCTTTCACTCTGGACGGACAAACCAGAATTAATCGAAAGCGCAAAATTCGTAGCTGTTTCACCCGACAGTTTTCTCGGAAAATCGTCTCTCAAAAGCTTCGATGGGAATTCAAGCTCAATACTACTCGATGCTAAAGCTCGAAATCCTTTCAACGATCAAGAATTACCAATTTACCTAACAAAATCAATCAAATTCACGCGTTTTCGTGACAATCATTTGGGAATACCGGGAATTTGTCAAAAAGACGCGGAATTTTGTGACGAAATTAATCTTCCCTATGAAAATATAATTGCAATGTCTGCGGAGGATAATGAAAGAAAAAAAGAGGAAATAATGAGAAAAGCGAGAGATCGAAATATCGGCGGATATCCTGTGAGTTTAAAATTACGCGATTGGTTAATATCGAGACAGAGATATTGGGGAACACCAATTCCTATTGTACATTGCGAAAAATGTGGTCCACAACCGATTCCAAGAGAACAACTTCCGGTATTGTTGCCGAAAATTTCGAGGAACGCTGAAGATAAATTACCGACACTTCGCGAGGCGGTTTCTTGGTTCGAAACACAATGTCCGAATTGCGGAGCAAAAGCCACGAGAGAACCTGACACGATGGACACTTTTGTCGATAGCTGTTGGTACTTTATGCGATATTTGGATTCGAAAAATAATAATGCTATGTTCGACAAGGAAAAAGCTATGAAATCTTTGCCGGTCGATGTCTATATCGGGGGAAAGGAACACGGTATGCAAAATTCATGATTCTCGTGTTTCTCTTTTTTTTTCTTTTTGTAAAAACGACTTTTTTCGAAAATTTGAAATCACAGATGTTAATTTTTTTTTATTTACGCTTTTAAAAAAACAAATTTTATAATAAATTGTTGAATGAAAAATGCAAGGGTCGACTTGAAATAAAAACCACCGAGAATAAAACAAAAAAATTCGAGATTTACAAATATTTTTCATATTTTTGCACTGTTTCGGAAAAAGTGTTACTAAAAAAATCTCTGTATATTTATTTTTTAAATGAATGAAGTAGTTTTTGATTCAATAATTGTCATTTTTATTTATCATAAAAATATTAAAAAATCGAAATACTCGTAAAATTTAATAATTAAAATTTGCTAAAATTAAAAAATCTAAAATCCAAACGAACCTTTAGATTTTTTCCAGAATCCACTTTAATCTATTAGTTACGGAAAATTTCCGGCGGAAATTATTTATTCAGCTTTGATGATCAACTGATGAATTATTGTCATTTTTTTGGTATTGCAGCGGTGCTACATTTGTATTACGCTCGTTTTATCTCCCATTTTCTTCATTCCGAGAATCTGGTGCCAACGAGAGAGCCCTTTAAGCAGCTTCTTGTCCAGGGAATGGTTATGGGAAAGACCCATAGAGTTAAAAGCAGCGGAAAGTATTTGCGCGAGAGCGACACCGAGAACATTGCGGGAAAGCTTGTTGAGAAGGGAACTGGCAATACTGTTGCAGTATCGTGGGACAAAATGTCAAAATCCAAGTACAACGGAGTCGATCCTATGGAAATGTTTTCCGAATACGGAGCGGATACAACGAGACTCATAATATTGGCGGATGTTGCTCCAACTTCCAACAGAAATTGGTCTACCCAAAGTATAAACAATAAACCAAAGTTTCTAATAATTATTATTGTTGTATTTAATTTTTTTATCAACTATGAAAGAGTTGTTGATTTTTTTTTACCATAAATATAAATCGCAGTTTTTTAAAACGCACAAAAAAATATATATATATATATTTGCAAAAATTTACAAAAAAAAAAAATACGTAAAAAAACATATTTGTGATAATGTAGAAATCGAATTGAAAAACTTATTTAAGAATTATAAAAATATTTGACAAAAATGTGAAAAAATATTAATTTGTCATTTTAAAGTGAACTCGTGAATAATGTTGATATTTTTTTCTTTTTCGCAAAATTCCAGCATTTCCAGGCATTTTTAATTGGCAAGCGAAATTATGGCGTATCATGCGACAATTTATAGAACGTCGAGCGGCTATTGCCTCGTCGGACGAGCGTTTTGTCCAACCGGAGAATGAAAAATTTATCGAGGACGACCATCACATGTACGACAGTCGAAACTATTACATCAAAGGAGTGACATTTAATATGATGAAGTCTCAGCAAATTAGCGTTGGAATATCAAAGATGCAAGGTTTGACAAACAGGTCAGCTACTTTTTGTTAGACTATTTTTTTTAGATACTTGCGTATAATTTCATACATAATTTAATACGATTATTCGCAGCTTTTATAAGATTCTTATATTTTTTTTAATAATCGTCAAGAAAATTAAACTTTTTGGAAAAAAATGTTGAAATATGCTTAACACATTTTTTAAAAATAAAACTAAATTTATCGACAATTTAAGTGTATTTCTGCATCATTTTAAAACAAAAGTTATTTAAAAAATGTTTAATTAAAAATTGTCCTCTATTTTTGTTTGTTTATTAAAAATACATATTTTTGCAGTTATTTATAATTGTAAAAAATCCTTTTGTTTTTCAATTGAAAACATTTTAATTGGAAATTTTTCAGTTATATGTGAAATTTTGGTATATTTTCAATTGTTTTGAATATTCCAAAAATTAAATTTTCAACATTTTTTTGTTACTCAAAGCTATGTTTATTCACTCCTTTGTATAACGTATATAAATAAATGATTAAGTCAACAAATTTTCATTTATTTACATAATTTTTTAAAATCTGGGCGTTTCTAAATTTTTCGATCGAGTCTATTAAAGATTTTTAACATTTTAATATCAATTTTTCAGCAAGTCTACGAAACATACAAATTTAATGAGAATTTAAATAAAAATTTAATTTTTAAAAATTTTTATTTAAAAAATTTAACTTCCTTTTGGCAAGGAAGAATATTGAAAATTGGAATTTTTTTCTGGCAGTTTTTAAAAATCCTAAAAATCTTTCTATAAGAAATGCACGATGTAAGATAATCATAGTGAAATTAATATACCATAAATTTTCATTAAAGTAATTACAATGCTAGCAAATTGCAAATAACATGTGAAAAAGATGTGTTTTTTTTTTTTTAACATTTCTGGAATTACAGCATACGAAAAGTAAGTATAGAGTGCTTGACACACAGTCGTGAGTACGAAAGAGCATTGGCGACACAAATTATAATGCTGGCTCCGCTTGCGCCGCAATTTGCATCGGAATTGTGGTCAGGATTTTGCTCGGCTGCTTATCACTTGGCCGACGATGATTTGAGTATAAAAAAAGATCTGGACGTTCTCGAACAAGACTGGCCACAGATCGATATGGATTACAAAATGAATCTAAAAGTTTGGGTGAGCTTTTGTTAATTGTTATCATTTATTGTACAAAGGAATGACACGAGAAGTTACAATCCTGAGCCTGAGATCTTCTTCTTTTTTTTTAATCAGGTAAACGGCGGTGAAATATTTTCACTAAAAGTGCCACTTCGAGTCCTCGAGACGATGAAAGCCGAAGAAGCCGCACAGCTTGCAACTGACTCGTTGCAGTTTCAAAAATTCGTCGAGGATTGTGAAGTCAAAGGCTTCAGATTTCATTCAGAGCGAGGCTGCGATGCATACATCAAATTCAATGTATCGATGTCATGGAAAGTTAACAAAGCGAAGATGCAGGCATTAAAATAAAACAAAATATTATTTAAAAAAGTAACGAGTATTAAAAAAAAACCTTTTTTTTCTAAATAAAAAATGTATCTTTCGGAAGTATTTTCCGTGCACGAATGAATTAAATCGATTTTTGATTTCGTTGGTATTTCAATTAATTTTGTGAAATTGATTTTGATTGCACGCTATTTTTAATTGATTTAAAATAATTTCGTGCAACTTGAAAAATTGTTTTACGATTGAAAGACACATATAATTCTTTTCCTTTTATATAACATGAAATCTCTGATTTTTTTCTGAGTAAATAGAATTTTTCATAAAATTTTCTAACAAGTTTGACGTGTATTTTTTTTTTACGAAACATTTGATTTGATTGGAATTGTTGTGCTTTGAAAAATCTGATAAAAATCGACTTTGTTGACAGTACTAAGAAAATTGGTTTTGGATAATAATAATAATGCTACAATTATTAGCAAATAATGTGTTAAATAAATGAAAATAAATAAAAATATGTAAATCATCTTTTTCTTTTTACTTCTTAAAAATTCGATAGAAAACATTTTATTTGTGAAATAAAATCTGATTCTTCGAAATATACTTGACTGCTTTTCAGAATTTTCTTATTTTTAATAATTACAAAATTTCCATTTACGAGAAAATTTTAAGGCTGTTTTTATGAAAATATTTGTTCGATCTCAAAGTTTGTTTTTATATGCAAATGTTGAACCTTTCTACGCAAATATATCTAAAAAAACGGCAACTTTTTAATCATTTCTAAACAAAAATTACAATTCTCAAGTTTGAAAAAATTTAAAAAAAATCATGTGTATTCAAAATAATTCGAGAATTAATTTCATATTAAAAAACTACTAATTATTTAAAAACAATATTCTTCAATACTTCAATAGAGTTGATTTAAAAAAAAAGATACTTTTCTCATTCTATTCAAGCTGTAATTGTAACCAAATCAACCTTTTTGTTGGAAATATATGGGGCAAGTCACGTCAAGTCGCCCACCCCAATTTTTCATGTCAACAAAACGTCCTCAAATTTATTCAGGATCTTGGTCTGGTTGAAGAAAAAATGTAGGAATTTTTTCAGATTTTTTATTCCATATTCCAGCTATTGAAAATCGCTGAAAATAATCATTGTTTATTTTTTAACGCCAAAACTACGGCTTTCCAACAGCATTTTTTGTTAAATTCTCCGATTTCATTTTATGCTATTTTTCAATTAAATAAAGTTGCCACTTTTTTCCCTCCGAAACGACATTTCCGATTTAGTTGAAATTTGCACATTTTGTTAGTTGAAATGCCTAAAATCTTAGAAAAAATTGACGAGTGGGGCGGCGATATTGCTCCAGGATTACCTTACCACGGATTAGCTTACCACGATGTTTCATCGTTCGAACAACTGTAACTCTGGAGCGAAATTGCCGCCCGTGTAGCCAATTTTTTCTAAGATTCTAGGCATTTCAACGAACAAAATGTGAAAATTTCAACTAAAGCGAAAATGCCGTTTCGGAGGGAAAAAAGTGGCAACTTTGTTTAATTGAAAAATAGTATGAAATAAAATCGGAGAATTGAAAATCCAAAATTTTATGTTGTTATGAATTTTTTTTGGGAGCCGTAGTTTTGGCCTTAAAAAAAAACAATGATTATTTTCAGCGATTTTCAATAGCTGGAATATGGAAAAAAAAATCTGAAAAAATTCCTACATTTTTTCTTCAACCAGACCAACATTCTGAATAAATTTGAGGACGTTTTGTTGACATGAAAAATTGGGGTGGGCGAGTTAACGTGTTTTGCCCCATATACGTGAGACACATCGTATGTTTATTTTTTTGCGACTTAGTTTTTCAATCGATATCAACATTGATCAATCATTTTTAAAAAATCGTTCTAAAAATTAAAAAAAAAAACATTTTGATAGTTTATTCCACGTTCGACTCACCCAACATCGACTTCTCCAGTGTAACCGTTGTGCGGTATACTTTCAAGAAATTCAATATATTCTTTGGGCAATTCGTTTTCCATAGCTCCTTTTATCATAGTTTTCCTATAAAAAAAAATCAAAAAATTCAAAAATAAATTAGAACAAAAACGCCGCATTTGAGTCTATATCAGAACAGAAACTAAATTTAAAAAAAAATCCAAAGAGTGTCAAAGAATCAGACGATATTTGTGAAAAATCGAAATTAATGAAGAAGCAATGTGCAAAGTTCTATTTTGCAGCCTTTTTTAAACTTACAAATATGCATACGAAGGTCTGCGATCTTTCGGTAAATCTGAATACGGTAAACATTCGTCAGGATTTTTGCACTGTTGATAAACTCGGCATTGCAATAAATCCCCGCGAAGAGTTTCAATCTCAACATTAATTGGAAAATATATTTTATCCATTACGCCTTCTTGTTCATCCAAATCCGGCAGATTTTCGTTATCTATTTCCCAAACGACTCCCCATACATGTTGAGAATTGTCGTTAATTGGTATTATTGTTCCAGACGCACCTTTCCATCTTTTGGAGTACTTTATAAAATCCAGTCGGTAATTCTGGTGAAAAAAAGAACAATTTTCATTTTATTTTTCACGGTGAAAGCTTCATCATTTTTTTCGGTTTTAATTCAATTTAATTAATTTTTTTTTTACCTTCAATTTTCCAACGTCTCGTTTTATCGCAGTCGGATTATTTAAGTGAATGCGTTTGGTGAGCATATTGCTGCCGTAAGCAAAGTACAAAAATGTTCGAGACATCTTAGAATATCTATATTTTTTTTCTTTTTTTCGACTCCAATTTTCACTGTTTTTGATAATTGAAGTTTTGAAACAAATAATTCTCGAAAGTGGCAAAATAAAATCCTTTCGCTCGGAATTTAAAATGACTCACAATCAGCTGAGCCCTCACGATCATAAACCAATTATGGAGATAAGGTTTTGCTCACGTTGCGCTTTCTTTGTTCGCCGCGTAGAATCTGGACAGAATTTTCTTTTTTTTTTTATACCGTTGTTTAATGTCTTACTATTGTATTATTATTAAAATTAAATTTATGTGGTTTGCAAATCAATTTTTTTTTTCTATTTACTATAAATAATGTTAATATCATAATTTCATGGTTTCCACGAAATAAATTGTAATGGAGTAGTTTGAGATAAAGATAAGCGATAGTAAAAAAAATATATCGTTGCTAAGATTATCGATTGAAAATAAAATTGATTTGTTTTCCGATAAAAATCGATGTATCGGCAAAAAAAACACGATTTTCATGAAAATGACATTTAAATTTTCATGGAAATTGCTCTTTATTATGTACATGTCGTTTTCATGAAAATATAAATGTTATTTTCATGAAAAAATGAATTTCTTAAATTTCATGGTCAGGTAGACTTAAAAATGTCCAGGAAAATATTTGAACAAGTACTTAGATTTTTAGGCAAATTTTATGACAATCAAAGGTATGTAAAATAAAATTTGCTACGCAATTGGAGTAAATCTAATTTTTTTTTGTTACAATTCATGCAATAATTGCAATTTTTATTAAGTTTTTAATTCAACTTTGGCTCGAATTCAAGTTTCTTTAATTTTAAAGGTAGTTTAAATTAAAAATAACTTTAAGTCCGCTTGATTTTAAACAGACGATAGGATTTATTCTCTTTTATTCAATTTTAAAATCCCTTCAATTGTAGTAAAGTTGATTGAAACTTAATTCTGTTAAAAATAAGAAGATTTAACTCAAATTTGTATATCAAGTTTGTTTTATTTTTTTTTTAATCTCAAAATTGATCGAAAATTAAAACTTGAGTTCAAGTTTGGATTCATTTTAAGTTTTATCTGAAATTTCAGAGCAAGCTTAGTTTAATTTATTTTTTAATCTTGAACTTGTGATAAAGTTTGGTTTGATTTTTTATTTGATTCAAAATTTAGATACCACTTTGGATTAATTTGATATTTTATTTAAAATTTTAGATAAAATTTAGTTCTATTTTGTTTTCTTTGTAAATCCCAAGTTTGAGATCAACTTTGTGCCCAAAAAAACCGATCAGAAATATCAGAATTTATTTTGTAAAAAATTTTCCAATAACACAGTGGATTACTAAAAAAAAAAAAAAATAAAAAAGGCAGACAACAAATTTTATCTAACTTATCCACTGAGAGTCACAAATTCCCACCTTCAACTAGTTATTGATACCGTTACTTTGTCTGTTGCCATATAATGCTGTTCAATCGTTCTTTACATAATCTCGAGGCTTTTTTTTTTAACACTCATAGGTCCAACTTGCCATGATAAACATGTTCGAAGCTTCAAGAGATAAATTAAAAACAAGTAAAAATTGCATCGTTATCGACTTGAGAGATAATCGAAGCACACGATAAAGGCAAAATCTCCGCAGTGTTTTCAGTAGCCACACAAGTTTGGTGCATTTACTATAAAACGATCCTGAGTGCTCCAAAATAAAACTAAAAAAAAGAAATCGGAGCAACGTAGCTCAATTTTGTTGATTTTTCTTTGATATTAAAATTCTTTTTTGCTTTTTTAATTTGTCGTTAAGAAATGTATTTTTACGTCCATCAACGAAAGTAGAAGAAACTCGAATTTTCATTTTTAATGTTATTCTCGGTGAACACAAGTAAAATATGACTTGGTGAGTCTTTTTAACCGATTGAATACGATCATATAGAGCTCTTGAATTAAACAAAAAAAAATGAATAACAAAATTTGCAATTTAAAAAAAATCGGAGCAACGTAGTTAAATTTTGTTGAATTTCCTTTAATATTAAAATTCTTTTTTGTTTTTTAATGTTGGAAAATGTTATTTTTTTAATTTATCATCAAGAAATGTATTTAAACGTCCATCAACGAAAGTAGAAGAAACTCGAATTTTCATTTTTAATGTTATTCTCGTTGAAGACGAATAAAATATGACTTGATGAGTCTTTTTAATCGATTGAACACAATCTTGAATTTAAAAAAAAACAAAAAACAAAAAAGATACAGGAAAATTTTGAATAATAAAATTTGTAATTAATAAAAATTGTGTGTTTAGGAATCCACTTCGGAAAAATCATTTGAGCCAAAGGCCAACGCCGGCTCAGCCTTTACTAACTCAAGCGGAGGATCGAGATCTAGACATAGCGGTCCAACGACTCATTCAGTACGTTTTTAAAATTTTTTTATAAGATACTAAATTCAATGGTCCACTTAGTGACTTTAGTTTCAAAAAAATGTCTAGAACACGAAATTTAACTGGATAAATTCGTAACAAAAAAAGAATCCATCAGAGACAATGTCTACTTTTTGGATGTTTCGTGAATGTCGAAAAAATCATGCAATTGATTCTGATAGACAGAATCAATTGCAGTTTTAAAAATGCATTTTATTTTTTTGATTAAGTAATATTTTTTTTTTAAAAGTCATCTTAACATAATAAATTGCAGGAGCTTCATTTTTTTGTATATTTAAAAAAAAATGGAATGTCTTCAATCTTCTTGTAAGATTCGAAGATTTTTTTACATGATTTTTACATGATTCTCAAAATGAAAATAAATTTCAAAAAATTGGAGAATTGAAAACAAATTATATGGACTTTTGCTTCCTCGTAGAGGAAGCTTTGTTTTCGTGAAAATTGTTTTTTTTTTTCGAGATTTTCATGTCATTATGCTTAAAATTGTCTAAAACGTCGAGAAAAGTGGTCTAGAAAAAATGTCCGTATGTGTGTGTGTGCACACGAATTTCTTGTTCGGCATTTTTTTTTTTTTGCTATGTTGTATAAAAAATGTGTAAAATTATGGGACTGTTTTTGATAAACGCGAACAAAAAAAATTAATTCGATGCTGTAGAAAAATAAAAGTATCTTAAAAAATAAACCCAAAAATATGTCCAATAATGCGTTTTAAAAATTCGAAAAAAAAATGTGTCTGAATAAACGGACATTAAATAGGTACAAAAAAAAAAGTAATACACGTTTTTTCTTTCAGTGTTCAAGACACGATAAGAAGATTAACAAAAGATACAAAACGTTATCTCGAGGCAATAGCAAATTTGGATCGAGCGGATCAGCGTTTAAGTACAAATTTAAGTACATGCGGATTGGCGCATATGAGCGACGAATTTCGTCGTATAGTCGAGGATTATCATTCGATAACGACACAAGTGGGTAAAAGCGTTCAAGAATTAACGAATCTATTGCACAGAACGTTCGTCGAGCCATTGAAAAAGTTGCTCGATGAATTTGTGCTCGTTGCCGCGGCTATAGCGAGACGCGAGGAATTAGTAAGTGTATGGAAATGCTCTTACAATAGAGTGAAGAAGCTTCAGGAAAAAAAGGACAGAAACGCGAGTCATGTGGCGAAATTGGAGCGCGAAAAACGAGCCGAAGAAACAGCGGGCAAAGAGTTGCGAGCTATGCATTTAAGATTACTCGTTGAATTGCCATGGTTTTTGGACAAGAGACTCGAATACATAAGACCGAGCGTTCACGCGCTCATTATGATACAACTCGATTATTACGGAAATGCCACACAATTGTTTCAGCAATTGATGCGAATTCCAGCCAATTCTGATTCTCCGAGCAGCGCTATGATACCGGAAGAAGAATTTCAGGCTCTTGTTAATGGACAAATTAATAGAATAAAGAGTCTTACGATTGTTAAACATCATTGAACAGGTTGAGACTGTAATCCAATAGATTTAAGATCGAAATCCTATTTTGTAACTTAGAAATTTGTGGGTTTTTTCTTCTTAAAGGCTAAGAAACAAATTTCTTTGGTTTATCGTTGGCATGAATTTTTTTTTTGTATTAAGATGCTGATTGGAATTTAAATTTAAGAATTTGAGCTTTGTCGAAAATTGTCTGCTTTGCATTAAAGTGCCCACAAAAATGTAGGATTACGCGATTAAAAAATCGAACTTCTGAACCACCGAAATATAAAAAAAATATACAAATATTCCACCGAAATATTGTAAAAATATTTAAAATATTGCGCAGAAACATTTGAAAAAATATTAAAATATTTCGCCGGAATATTTTGAATATTTTATTACAATTTTGAAAAAAATCTAACAATGTCCGCTCAACAAAAATTTGCATATGCAATTGTCTAAAAACATTGCAGAATTTTGCAAAAACTTTTTACGTTAATAAACAATATTCGTTTTCAAAATAGGCAGCTAAACACGGAAGGTTACATTTTGTTGTTGTTGTTAATATTAACTGACGTTAAAGATTTCAGAACCTTAAGTTTAATTTTTAATTTAACTGCTGTTTTAATTATGAAACCATTAAACAAATCTTTATTTCACTTTTTTTTTCTTCTACAAAATGGGCCGTGTTCTCATTCCGCCGTGTAAAACAATTTCCCATTCTTCGCATACATTGTACACGTTTATGTATATATTAAATATATATATATATATATTTTTTATAATTAAAGGAATTTTCGAACAAGGAAATTGACTCAGTCTGTAGTACGGCTAAATACTGTTACTGTGCTTTCTCAGATGGTCGAACCATCTTTTTTTCTTTTATTTTTTTTTACGACGGTACCATTCCTTGTCGTCTCTTATACTCGGCACCGCTGCGACGATTGTGATTCCCTCTCGACGCTTTGTGCGTATTTTTTTTGTCTCTGTTGACAAGCACGTTTTTGTCATTTCCCTGTCCCTTCGGTTTTCCTGCAACAACAATTTTCAATCGAACATTTATGTTATTTTGTAGCATTCTCGAGAAAATGACAATGAATTCAATATTTTTGTACGAAAAAAAAAAAAACAAGCAATTTCAGAATATTTCAAGGCCACATCAATTTTTAATCAAACAATTCCTTCCTCAAGAAGCTTTGTTTTCATGAAATTTTATTTTTTCGAATTTAGAGACAGGTTGAATTATGAAACTGAAATTTATCACATATGTTTTCTTACACCAGCCGCATAGTTCTGATAAAAGTAATCGTAAAACAAATCTTCTTGAGGAAGCCAAAAGTGACATGGATGTACTTTCCATCAAACAGAGCTGATGCGGAAGCGATGTGCAAATATAATTTGCAGCGTTTTATTATTGTGTTGCAATGAAATGATGCGCAAATTTTGAATTAAAATTTTGTAACTTTTGGATCGAAATTTAGAGGCAACGCGTATTTAAGAAAATAAATATTTTCGGCAAAAAAAATCTAAGACTTTACAAAATAAAATGTTGGACTTCTCAAAGACAAACAAAAACTTAGGATTAAAAAAAAAAGGATTTGAAGAACGGCAGAATCTGTGAATTTTTGAAAAATATCAATTCAGAAAAATATCAATTTTTTTTTGTATGGAAATAAACTGACCAACGACGTCGGCTTGAGGTCCTCTTCCACCGCGATTTCCACCATTTCCGCCACCTCCGCGCTTTGACATTCGTCTCTGTTCGGCGCGAGCTCGGAGTTCCGCTGGATCTTGAATAAAGTTTTCCCGAGTATTTTGCGTTCTGCTCGAAGAACTCTCGTCCACCTCATCTTCTTCATCCTCCTCTTCGGCACCCTGCTCGCGTTTCTCGTTCCAACGAAGAACCTGCAGATTCAATTTAAAAAAAAAACATAAAAATTAAAACTTTTGAGATCATTTTTTTTCTCGAGATTTTCATGTCAGAATATCTGATTTGTAATGTCTAGAAAAGTATTATAGAAAAAATGTCCGGTGTTTGTGTTTCATAAGTAAATCGTTTGCAAGCGTTTGAATTTTTTTTGTTGCATTTTTTGTCAAATATCTCAAATGATTTAAAATGGCCAGAAAAGTTGCCTATACATTTTTTTTTTAAATTGTAATTTTGATTTTTTTTTCCGAGATTTTTATGTCAAAATACCTCGAATGATTTGGAAACGTCCAAAAAAGTGATCAAGAATAAATATTCGGTGTCTTTAATGGGTAAAAATACTAAAAATAGACTTTTGAAATTTTGAATCTTTTTTTTCTCGAAATTTTCATGTCAGAATACCTCAAATAATTTGAAACGTCCAGAAAATAAGTCTACAAAAAATATCCAGAGTGTATGTGTGTGTCAAAAAAGTAGATCTAAAAAAAAGATGGTTTTTGACATTCCAGATTTTTAAAGACCTAATTTTTAAAAAATCGTTTTTTTAACTTGCACTTTTTTTTAACGAAACTCATAGTTTAAAAGGTTTTTATTGACCTCTAAATATATATGTTTACACCCTTTCGAGAATTCCTTTTTTATACTAAAAGCAATAACGTTTGAGATGAGAGACGTAAAAAAAATTTACCTAAGCAATTATTTTTTTTTTTTTCGTTACGTACCCGAGGCGTTGTAAAAGCTCTTCCGTCCATTTCCACAGGCTCATCGACACCCCGAAGACCAACATCGTGACTCTCATAAGTATCGTCGTATTCGTCCTCGTAATCGTCCTGAATTATGCTGAATTTTTCGTATATATTACCGACGTCTTTTCTGTACGATTTGTCGTCGAGCAGCTCACCGAGATTTTTGTATTTGCCTTTCCTAAAAAAAGAAAAAAATATACGTACATAAAAATAAACAAAAATACCGAGGGAAAAATATTTTCATCAAAATTTGTTTGATGTATCTGCACCTTAAATTTCTTTTAATTAACTGCACACATTTTTTTTTCATAATCTTTTTTTCTGTCCTTTACTTACAGCTGATTCTTCATTTTTTTTTTCCTGTTTTACAATTATTTTTTAAGATTTTGCTCACCTCTTTCCTTTGTGAACACGCGTCGTATCAATTTTGTCTTTAGTCATAATATCAAACTCGTCATTGTCAAAAACGTTGAGTCTCTCGCTGCCTAACACTTGATCTACTGCTGCTGACGATTCCTGCAATGAAAAAGTATCAATCATTTCCCAGTTTTTAAAAATTGTTAAACTTAATATTTTGATTCGATATTTCATATTTTTGAACTTTTAATTTAATACTTTTATTGTTATAAATTCTCAATTTATTTTTTTTTTAGTTATAATTTCTCAATGTAAATTTATCTTAAAATGAATTAATCTGTTAATTATTCTGCTAACAAAAAAATAAAAATAAAAAAAATAAATAAAAAAGTTCATAAAAAAAGTTTAAAAAATCAATTAAAAACTTTTAAATTTAATATTTTAATTGCTAAAAATTCTCATTCTATTTTATACTTAATGAAGATTTATCTTAAAGTTTATTATTATTTACCGCAGGGTCTGGAGGAATGTACGGAAGCATTTTGTCAAGCGTCTTAAGACACTCCGGAAGAGTATCCTCGATAATAGAATTTATTACCGCCGCTGCATCGTAATTGTAGTGTTTAAGGCATCTCTGAAATAATTATTACGACGATTAAAACATTAAAAATGAACTACAAATTAAATTTTTTTATTTAAAACAATCGTGTATTACAAAAAGCGCTCTAAAGACAATATTACTAATGCTGTACAATTTTTTTTAATATATGGGGCAAAACACGTCAAGTCATCGGAAAATAGTCATCATTGAAAAATACCATGAAATGAAGTCGGAGAATTGTACAAAAAAATGTTGTTGGAAAGTACGCTGAAAATAAAAAATTTGACGTCGTTATGATTTTTTTGTGTGAGCCGTAGTATTGGCGTTAAAAAATAAACAACGATCATTTTCAGAAATTTTTAATAACTGGAATATGCAATAAGAAATCTGCAAAAATTCCTACGTTTTTTCTTCACCCAGACAAACATCCTGAATAAATTTGAGGACGTGTTGTTAACATGAAAAATTGGGGTGGACTTAACGTGTTTTGCCTCATATAAAAAGTAGATTTTTGTCAAATAAAAAAATTATTTATCACAGAAACGTTAATTTTGTTTCACCAAATAAATAAATAAATAAATAAATATTACCTCGATGAATCCTTCTCCAAATTCGCACAAAATATCCTTGACTTCGGTTATCAACGAATCCAATTCGACTTGGCTTTTTGGGGCGTCGTTGCTGTTAGCTTGAGCGCTTTGTCCTCCGTTTCTTAAAGCAGGAACGTTCTGATTCGACGATTCGCTTGTTCCTGCCACAGCTGACTAATTTATAGAATTTTTGTTGTTGTTGATTTACTAAAATTCTATTTTTATTGTATGTTGATTGGTATTTGGTTAAATTACTCACGATTGTTGGATCATCGATTGGACGATTATTCGCTATCTTTCCGGGATTTTTTGGCTCTACGAACTCGGTGTAGACACATCTTTTGATGAAATTTTGCTTCACCGAATCTCTATTTCGTTTTCGCTTAGTCAAGGAATTTTTATAGATTTTCGGGGAATTAGATTTGACAAAGATACACACAATTTTAAGGTAAAATTATTTACTCTTTGGTAATCAAAATTTGCTTTCGTTTTTTTTCAGAATTTTTTTTTTACAAGCAAAAGTGGAAAGAATTCTGTAGCGACTTATATTTTCGACAGTGAAAAATAATTTTATATCGATCGGACCACTATTTTGCATTCTTACAAAAAATCGTTGACGTACTACGATTTTTCTTTGTTATGTTAATCAAATTAACTTTTCTAGTTAAACTGGAAAAGTGACAAAAAATATTTCGTTTAATTTATCTTTTTTTTAAACAGATTTTTTGTACTTTTATATTTTTGTTTTTGTAAAAAATGCGGATATTCGTGGTCGAAAACTTCAATTAAAAAAAATCCAAAATTATACAAAAAAACGATGTGATTTTTATCAAATGGCGATAAATTATGAAGTGACATTTTCTGCTGAAACTTTTTTTTACCTTGTTACAATATTATAGCATAAATAATAAAAAATTGAAAAAAACTTAATCAAAAAATGTAAAAAAAAAAAAAAAAAAAAAACAAGCGTTTCTTGAATTCGAAAAAGGATACATGTCATGGGTGATTTCGTTGATTAGATCCAAATCCGCTTCGATTGGATAAGCTCCATGATAGTCGAGCAGAAATTCCCTTTCCGTCACTGCTTTGTCGAGAAAATTAATAAATTGTTCAACGTGTTCCGAAGCACCGGAAACTTTCGATGGATTGCTGAAAAACAAAATAAAAAAATAAAATAAAATTATGCGACAAGAATATTTGAGCTAGATAATTATTACTCACGGTTGCTCCAATATTGTGGCAATATTGTGATAAGTTATAGTACGATATATGTTGAGCAATTCGATTCTCGTAACGTCGAGAAGATGTTTAAGCTCCGCGTATTTTCCAAGTGTTTCGTCTTTGTGAGCCAGATTGTGGAGACGTTTGTATATTCGGGGAATTGTGTTTCCATAAACGTGAACGATTCTACGAAAAGAAAAAAAAAATAATAAAAAAGGCGAGAACAAAAAAAAAAGATTTAAAAATCGGGAATGAATACAATTTGAATAAAAAAAGTAATTTTTAATATGCATATGGGGCATTCCAAGTCAACTCACTTGGCCAACGGCCTGAACCTCTCGGATTCAGTTGACGAATTTTTTTTTTTTGCATGTTTTGGTCCAAAAAAAGAGGATATTTTTAATCAGATTTTTGTCACCTTTAAAATAATTTTTTTCCATAACTTTTGAATAAAAATTAATTTCGACCAGGTTCAAAATTCGGAAATTTTTTCCATAAAATCTAGGACTTTTTTTCATAAAATCTTGTGTAGAATTATTGAATTATGGGGATAATTACTCGTTCACAAAAGCGTCGGTGCAGAGAAGATCGCGTGCCGGCGGATAAATCGACAAAAAGACCAAAATATTCGAGGAAATGTCGAGCAAATGAATAACGAGATCCTCGAGATTCTCGAGATTAATGACGTGACTAGATGATCCGAGACTCGACAGCGGAATCGCTCCTGTTGGAAAAGACATCGCTCGATCCTCGAATCTCTGGTCGACGGTTTTAAAAGCCTAAAAAAAAAAGAGTTATTAAAATTACAGAAAAGAAAATTAAGTCAGTGTATTTTTTATTCTTCATATATGAGCGACGAAAAACCCTTTATCTTGAGTAGTTCAGTTGCTCATCATGTTTAAAAAAAAAAAATTTAGTTTAGCTTTGCAATTAAAAAAATGTAAATCATAGATTTTTTTTTATTAAAAATAAAAAAATACAAAATTTTCTGCCACAAACGAATTAAGAATGTGGCCAAAAATGAATTCAAAAAAATAATGTAATTAATGAAAATTCGCTGAGCAGAATTTTTTCTTCAGTCCGTTTAGCGCAGTTTTATTAAATTACTTTTTTTTTTCAAGGAAGAAAAATCCTGAGCAGAAGAACCAAAAAATCGTTTTTTTTTTCTATTCACTAATATATTTTATTTATTTATTCAACACAAAAATAAATAAATAAATATATAAAGAAGTCTCGGAAATGGCAAAAAAAAATATTTTTTTTACCTGAGTTAAAAATTGGGCAGTTTTGTTGAGATCATCGTTGTAAGCAGGCTGAATTTTAATCACAGTTGATATTATTTTCTCCACAACTTTGCTATTTTCGCGACCATAAATCTGACAAATGTCTAGCATCATTGGGACAGTGAGTAAAAATTCGTCGTACAAAAGTTTGCCATGTTCCTCGGGTGTTATAAATTCCTCTTTGGTCACTTTACTTATTACGAGTCGAGCAAAAATGATGAGAACAACCCGCGAAAGTCTCTCGAGGAGATCGCGCATCGTCCGATCGTTGGGAAATCGTTCAATATTATAAAACGTCGGTGATTCCTGAAGAAAGGAGACGAGCGATTCCGCAATCGAAGGTTCGAATAGAACGTTTGACCAGAATTTGTAAAATGGCTGATTCAAAAGCCATTCCAAATCTTTCACTATATAACTAATCAGCTCTATCCAACGATCTTTTGCACCGATAATTTCGACTCCATTTTGATCGTATATATGAGGCGCCTCGTAACGCAGAAATTGCCTATTTTCTGTCCATTCCTTGCTCTGAAAAAAAAAATTATATTTTTCAAGTTATTTTTCCTTTCTCGTGTTTCGCAACTTCCTTTTTTTTTTTTAGATTTCAGGAGCCAATTTTTTGCATTTTTGACAAGCTTTCAAAAAGCTTTTCCAAAGTTTTTGATAAATTGAAATCTGACTGATTTACATATATTTTAAGGGAAATTATAATAAATAAGAAATTTAATTTTATGCTGAATTTTCCACTTTGCATTCTTTTTTTCATTTGCTTCCTCATAGAGGAAGCCTTGTTTTCGTGAAAAATGTTTTTTTTTAGATTTTCATGCCAGCATACTCAGAATGGTCCAAAACGTCGAGAAAAGTGATTTGTACGAGATGTCTATAAATGTGTGTGTGTATGTGCAAATTGCCTTGTTAGCACGATAGTTGTAATTTTCGATGTATCTGTTTCAAATTCGGCACCCAAATGGGCTATCATACATCATTTGAGATTGCAGTGGACGCAAATCTGTTGAAAAATTCAAATTTTACAGCATTTAGAAAATGTTGAAGAAATCGTTTTCACGCTATAACTTCCGCAAATTAAGAGATATCGGGCTGAAATTTTGAACACAGACGAACTTACAGTGAACCATGATTGGTGCCAAATATGGTGAAAATGGATAGAGTGGTTCAAATTTTATTGCAATTTTAATTTTTTTTAAATGTCCGTAAATAATTCTACTTTTCTAAATTCTGGGATGATCGGCTGCAATTTACCACGTGATTTCACAATTATTGAGTATCGAAGATGAATTTATTTTAAGGAACGGTCGCTACGTTGATAAATTTCGATTTTATTCCAAAAAAAGCAAAACATTGCTGTCGCGAGAAAAATATGTCGACTTTTTTAGGCAGATTTCAATTAAATTTGGCACACATTTTTTAAAAATGTTTACATGTATGCAAAGTAGAACTTTGGAAATTGTTTTCTCTACAAAACTTCCTCTATGAGGAAGCCGAAGTATATAAACGTACTTCCTTATAGTGGAAGCAATGTTTTTTATTTTTTTAAGTATATAAACATACTTCCTCATAGTGGCAGCTTTGTTTTTTTATTTAAAAAATTTTTTTAAGTAATAGCATTTGGCTGTGTTTGTATGAAAAATTATTTGAAATCCTTTATTCAGAAAATGATAATTGATAAAATGATTAAAAAAAAATTCTATTCAGCAAAAGCGATTGCAAAATCTGCAGAATTTCACAAATGAATATTGTTGCTCTGTAGATTTAAATATGAATAAGCAATTCATTAGTTCTGGGAACGTTTTTTTTTTATTAATGACCCTAAGTCATAATTATCATTTTTTTTTTTTTAAATGTTTGTTTAAAATCCCTGTGGATAAAAATGCTAAGAAGCTGTAAATAAGCGATTCTTTTGATATTAAAATTTTTTTTTTAATCTATTACTCAAAATAACACAACTAGTTTTATTAAAATTAAAAGGTTTAAAGTTCATTACCAGTGCAGGTACTTTTCTATATTCTCCGTCCTTCTGTATGACCAGTTCCAGCTTTTCTAAAGGTTCTCTATCAGGATTCTGCAGCACATAGTCACAAAATCATTAAAAATATGTATTACAAAATTGTTGTTTTGTTTCCCTATTTTTTTTATGGTATAAATAAAAATTTTATACATTTTTATAATATTTTTATATATTTTTTAACTACAAATAAGTTGCACAAATATAATAAGTAATTGTTTAGATTTTTGGTTAAATAAATAATTCTGTGACTACAATATATAAGTTATACATTTTTTTTTATAGAGGAAGCTTTGTTCTAGTAGAAACAAAAGTAAAAAATTAAGATTTTTTGTTACTATACTTAAAATTGTTTGAAATTTAGAAAAAAGCTATTGAAAAATGCTGAAACAATTTAAATTTTAATATTTTTAATTTATCAAATTTTGTACAAAATTTTGATAATTAATATAAATTTAAGAAATTCAAAATATCATAAAATTGTGTGAAACAGAGAGAGAAAAATAGTTAAAATAAAAAACACAAAAATTATTTAAAATTAATAATACTTTGAATGTTTCAAATTTTAGGAAAAATGACAAAAAATTGTCTAAAACAGAGAGAGAAAAATAGTTTTAAAAAAAAAACAAAAAAATTATTTAAATTTAATGATATTTCAAATGTTTCAAATTTTATAAAAAAATAATATAAATTTTCCAATTTCACCAAATCTCATAAGAATGAAAAATTGTATAAATATTTAACAAAGACACAGAAATATTGGATTCAAATTTAATTAAATTTTATGCAAATATAACATTTTTATAAAATGTAGTATAAAAAAAATGAATATAAAGATTTTCAGTTTAAATGCAATGTAAATATAAGTATATCGAAAGAAAACAATATTTTTTCTAAATTTATATTATTTAAAAATTGTCCAAATCAAAAATAAATTTGAAAACTTATAAAATTAAATATTCAAAAGACGTTGCCAAAACAAATCTTTTGGATATCTTCCACATTATTTTCCATTTATTTTTCAATTTTCCATTTTGTGTAAAATTTATTCATCGCAAACGAAACAATAAAAAAAACTGAAGACTTCCGTTTTGATTTTACAGCCTTTTTTTTGCTTAAATATTTAAAATGAGATGTTGTTGTATCATTACACTTAGTTTTCATTCATTTACGGGCTTCACATTGCTAACAAACGCCTGTGTTTTATTTTACGGAAATATTACTATTATTATTATTATTATCATTATATACACATTTATTGATCCATAAGGTTGAAATATCGTTTGATAAAGATCTTTATACATCGTTATTTAAAATACACGTGTAAATATGTTGAAAACGTGTTCGAAAAATATGAAAAAACACATTTTTTCAAACATATTTTATAGAGAAATACAAAGATTTTTGTCGAATGAAAAATTCGCGAAACAAAATAGTAAATAAAAAACTGTATTTTTCGAAAGATCGATTTTGAATAAAAATAAAAATTCTACACTTACTTGAAATGGACTCATCTGACTTCCGTTGACATTGACAGACGTCATAATTCGACAATGTTTTTTATCAATAAACTCGTGATTATGTATTAACTAAAAATACGCAACCCTGGAGATATGAGCTTTCTCAGAAGTCTCGCAATTTTGAGGTTATAGTTTCCTTTTATTATATATATATGTGTGTGAGTGTGTGTGTGTCGTTTCCTGTCTCCATCTGGACGCAGCTTTTTGCAACAATTTGAATTTTCGTTCAATGTGCGCAGAAAGTGT